>JBBPBO010000005.1:34720775-34737671 GCA_037974295.1 Cicer cuneatum | reverse complement strand
AATTTTTTAAATGAAATTCAATAATTATATACTCTTTGTTTTTATAAAACTTAAAATAATGTACTAATAATCTATGAATAATAATAATAATAATAATAATAATAATAATAATTTAACTGGTTGTACTTTCAATATTTATATGCATTAAATAAAAATATTATTTTTATGAGCAAAAAACAATATCTTAACGATCAAAACATTATTTCCAGTACATTCATTTTAATTAATTATACAATAAAAATCTTCTATGATTTTATATTTATCTTTTAAAAAATAAGATTATTTAAAATATATTTACCACTTAAAAAAATTTAAACCACAGATTTATCCCGTGCAAGATATTTTTTATGATATTTATCTTTAGAGTATGTTACCGATGTATGATTGAATTTTGAATTTTGATAATATACTCTATAATCGAATTTTAAATTGTTTAGAAAAATTTACCCCATATCTCTACATTTATACTTTCATCTCCACAAATTTTTAAAAATGTCAAATATATCTTTGATTTTTTTTACTATTTTACCAACTCAAATTCATTTTTTTTTTACCATTTAAAGATTTCCAAACCAAACAAAATAAGTTTTCCAGTAAGTAAATTTTTTCCAGAAGTTACCGAAAAACCTTTATACAAAAGGTACTGGAAAACTTTAAATGTATAGAAGAGTAAACAATTGTCTACCGGAAACCTTTGAAAAAAAATTTCCGGTACAAAAGCTTCAAAATATATACTATCGGAAAACTTTTCACAAGATTTCCGATACAAAAGAGGTTTACTGGAAAACTTGTGAAAAAGTTTTCCAGTACAAAACATTTTTTTTAATTTTATTTTATTTTATAAATTTTAACATACATGGATAAATCGTTATTATTATGTCATAAAACATTCGTTGATACTACCAACGTTTTTAATTAATATTAATATTGTAAAAATCTATTATTGTGATTAATTATTCTAATTTATTTTATATTTTATTTAAGATATTTGACACACGGAAAGCTGTTGTGAATTGAGCTAGAGAAATCGGTATAAAAAACAAGTGACCATTATCATCACAATATCAGATAAAGAGACGGGAGAGAGAGGAAGGAGAAATAAATTAATATTAGGCTGTGACAAAGGAGGAAAATACAAGTGTGTTGATAGTTTAACTCGAAATTCAACAAAAAAATGTGGTTGTCATTCCAAGCTTAGAGAAAAACCATTAAAAGATGATTCAGGATAGACAATTAAAGTAATTTGTTGAGTTCACAACCATGAATTACCTGATACTTTGGAGGGACATGCATTTGTTGGACGTTTAGATGAAGAAGAGAAAAAACATGTTCCTTAACAAAATATAATTTTGCACCGAGACACATATTACTCTCATTGCAAGACCGAGATAAGAACAATGTTACTCAAATCTCACAAATATATAAAGAGGAGTATGATTTGATTGCACGTGAGAGGTCATAAGATAGAGATGCAACATTTATTCAAATTAATTGAAGATACAAAAATATGTGTGTTGGAATAGAAAGCGGGAAGATTTAGATGTTATGAGTGATATTTTTTGGGCCCATCCAGATTCAGTGAATTTGTTGAATTTGTTTTCTATTGTGTTGATTATGGACAACACTTACAAAACCAATAAATACATAATGCCGTTACTTGAAATTGTTGGTATGACATCAATAGAGATGACATTTGTAGTTGGATTTGCTTATTTGGAATGTGAGTGGGAAGAAAACTGTTGTGACTGACAGAGATCTTGTTTTAATGAAAGCAATTCGTATCGTATTTCCACATGTTGTTAATTTGCTTTGTCAATTTCATATCGTCAAAAAAGTTAGAGCAAAATGCAAGCAATATGTCTTAAAAGATAGACAAGAGTTAGTATTAATATGTGGAAAGACATTATATATTGCAGTGATGAAAAAGAGTATATCATGCGCTTGCACATGTTTGAACAATCATGTGTCGATAATAAAATGTTTGTTGATTATGTGAAAGAAACTTGGTTGACTCCTCATAAGCAAAGATTTGTTGGAGCATGAACAAATCGAGTGATGCATTTGGGGAACACAATGACTAACACATATGTCATGTCACTATAAAACTTCGATTTTGTAATTTTACTATATATTTTTGGATTGCTCCATGGTGACAATTTACATGTAATGATAGGGTTGAGTCAACTCATTGGAAACTGAAGTTAATGTTGGAACACAACATGGATGACATGTGTAAATGTTGGGAGGCTATGAACAACATGATAAGGTTGCAACATAAAAAAATCAGGGGCTCATTTCAGAAAAGTTTATATGATAAAGAGCATAAACACAATAGTCTTATTTATTAGTGATTGAATACATTTGTATCAAGAGAAGCTCAAAGACGTATTGCTGAAGAATACGAGAAAGTTGAGTGGGTGGGTACTGACAAATCTGTATGTGGGTGCTCTCTTAGAAGAACATAAGGGTTACCTTGTGCTTGTGAATTGGTACAATATAAATTGATAGGTGAACCAATTCCTCCAGATTATGTGCATATTCAATGAAGGAAATTAAGCATGGAATGTGAACTCACCCAAGACACAGAAGATGGATCAAAGTTAGATATGTCTAATGAGATGAATGCCTTGTGGAAATGTTTTTGATCACTTGATGTTATAGGAAAAAGAGTGTTGAAGAGTAAGGTGTGTGAACTTGTTTTTCCAACTATAAGTTCAATGTGTCCACCACCTGAAAAATTTAAAACCAAAGGACGGGTGAAGAAGAGTACGTGTAATGGATATGATGTATATCGAGACCCTTCTTACTTTGAGCATGTTAATGCTGTTGGAACCAAGTTGGTTCTTGCAATTAAAGTTTTGATGTTAACAAAAGTATTTTATGTAAATTGTATTTTGACTTAGAAGAACAAATCAGAGGCTGTGCAAAATCAGAGGATGACACCATCAGAGGAAGCAACCAGAGGATAAAAATGTCACCAGAAGTTTCGGCCAGAGGATACATCCAGAGGGTACCAGAGGATACACCCCCGGAAGGTATCAGAGGATGTCATCAAAGGCAAACATCAGAGGATATCATCAAAGGGAAGGAAAAATAACATTATCAGAGGATATCTTTCTTGGCCCAGATCAGAAGGAAGCAGAGTCCAGAAGGAGACCTGGTCCAGATTAGAAGGAAGCTTGTCAGAGGGAGACTTGGTCCAGACCAGAAGGAAACATAAGTCAGACTTGGTCCAGACTTAATCCTGACCAGAAGATAGCTTGGTCGTGAATATAAGAATCAATCCAGACTTGGTCCAGACCAGAAGATAGCATGGTCCAGAACATAAAACTTAGTCGAGATCAGAAGATATAATTGTCTAGAACATAAGACTTAGTCTAGATTTAATTCAGACTCAATCCAGACTTAGTCCAGATTTGGTTCAGATCAGAGGATAAATGTCCAGATTAAAAGATCAATGGTCCAGACTAGAAGATAAATGGTCCAGTTGAAAAGATCAATGGTTCAGATTAAAATATTAATGGTCCAGCTTAGAAGATCAATGGTCCAGATCTCAGAATGGTACAGATCAGATCACATGGTCCAGAATTGGCCGAGATCAGAGGATCACATAATGGTACAGAACATATCACATGGTCCAGAATTGGTCGAGATCAGAGGATCACATAATTGGTACAGATCAGATTACATAGTTCAGAGGTGGTCGAGATCAAAAGATCATACGGTCCAGAATTTAAATCATGATGCAAATCAATGAAGACTTGATTAAATTTTGATAGAAATTTGATCAAAGTATTAAGGGGATTTGATTCAAAAAATCATTGAAGACTTGAAGAAATTCGAATGCAATCTGAAGCTTAAAAATATATGGTTTGAAATTAAATGAAACAAGATTGGTCAACAGAATATTTAAATGCAATATGAAGCTAAAAAGATACGATTTTTATTTAAGTAAAACAGGATTGGCCAACAGTATTTTAAAAGGAAATATGAGCAAGATCAATTTCGAATTTAAGCTTGGACAAAGCCCAATTTGCAGCTATATAAGGAGGCTTCATGCAGCAGCATCAAGCATCGAAAAATACAAGAACTCAAGCTTCATATTCAACACAATCCGAGAGTTCAAAAGAGAGAATCACTTGAGTGCAAAAGCAAAATTTTCTAAGTGTTTTCGAGAGAGAAATTCAGTGCACCAATCAGATTTCCAGAAGCAACTTTGCAGAGTTCCAAACCCTTGTAATCAAACTCGATAGTGGTGTATATTTCTTCTTCAATTTGGAGTTGTCAGATTGGTAGGAGAAGACTTGACTTGTAGAGTCAAGGTGTTGTTTTCGTTCCTCAAAAGTCTGGGGTTGTCAGGCTGTTTGAGAAGATTGGCTTGGAGGGTCAGATGCTGTAATTCGAAGATTTAAATTAGTGGATTAAAGCCTTCAGGATGACGGGACTGGATGTAGCCAAGTTAATGGTGAACCAAGATAAATTGTTGTGTTCTTATGCTGTTATTTTCCGCTGCTAAGTCTAATTATTTATTCATCAAGTAAATCACATCAACATTCAACAAAACAGCAAAAAGATTCAAAGTTTGGCAAACACAATTCAACCCCCCTTCTCGTGTTTGCACCTTCAAATGCAACATATTGTGAAGATCCTGGTTGCTAACCATCTCAATCATCAAATAAGAGATATTCTTATTCATCAAAGAAACAACCCTCTCAATCATCTCAATCCTCAATATATTTGTTCTTGAGACAATTTCCTGATGTTATTCAACTATACATTGACGACATATTTAATGTGATAGCAAATGGAAATTGTGGCTATCGCGCTATTGCATCATTGCTTGGACACAGTGAAGAGTCTTGGTCTTTGATCCGCGATAGTTTGGACCAGGAGATTGCTTATCATATAAGTCCATATGATAGATTGTTCCCATGACGCATTAGAGAAATTAGAGATTCGTTGAAGATAACAAGCTTAGGTGTTCAACCCATAGATAAATGGATGTCCATACCTGATTTGTGTTACGTGATAGCGACAACATATAATATTATTCTCGTCACGTTTGGTCAGACATTTTCTATGATTTTCTTTCCTATGAGGGGTTCATATTCAGGATTGACAAAAAATGATCGTATCATATATATTGGTTTTGTCGACGCAAGTCATTGGGTTCTGGTAAAATGATATTATTTTCTTAAGTAATACTTAATTTTTTTTTAAATAATCATATTATTTATTATTTCAATCTATTTTGCAGTTAAAGATAAAAGATGGATTTCCAATGTCAGACATTGCACCAGGTTGGAAGCAATATCACACCGATGAGGCAACTTCTTGGGCAATAACATATACAGGGCGTCCACAACAGTTAGGATATTTATTAGGTCATATGCCACGTGTTACACAAGATCCACTTAAAGAACTCGTAGATGCCATGCCATTAGATGAAGATTGATTTTGCATGTATTACAATACTTTAAAACTTATATAAAATCAGTTGTTATTAATTCATTTTAGTTTACTTTCGTTATATTTCGTTATAAATAATATAAAGTTAATGATATAACAATAATGTAAAATAATGAAATAAAAATAAAATAATATTTAAAATTACAAAAACAATGTTCATCATAAATAAAAGTAACTACTAACTAGTGTTATGATGCGTTAAATATAAAGCCCTAAAAAGTTACTATTTATGTCGTCATTCATATTAGCATCATGTGCATCCCACCCCTACTGTATAAGATCACTGACCTACTATAGGATATATGGCTGTGAAGTAGAAGTTTGTGCAGCGGTGGTCGAGACATTAAAATTTGGGACCTGGGGTACACCATCTGGTCACTCTAATAGTGGATGAGATACCCTGTAGAACCACTCCAAATATCCATTATGACACTCATATGGATATGTAGCGGGATGTATCCTATGATGCAGTTAGGTGACAGGAGTCAAATATTCAAACTGTCTCAAACACCTCTTCAGCAAATATGTCACTACTGTGTTGCATAATCGAAGGTGGCCAATATATAACATGATATCATTGAAGGGAATGATATCCCTATGATTCTCCCATGGTCTCATATTAATTTAGCAGGTGTTAGTGCATCAATCATCTATCTGTACTCAGGGATCTTGTGTTTGCCTTGTTTATAGCTCCATCTATTCATTTTGACAATGCACTCAACGTCAGCACCCTGATCACCTCTTTTACAAATATTTGAAAAATATTTGTAAATCCAACACTGTTGTAAATCAAAATAAAGAAATTAATGATAAACATAAAAATCAATAAATAAAAATAAATAAGTTAATGATAAACATAAAAATAAATAACTAAATGATAAACATAAAAATTAATAAATCAAAATAAATAAATTAATAATAAACATAAAAATAAATAAATTAATGATAAAACATAAAAATTAATAAATCAAAATAAATTAATTAATGATAAATA
The DNA here is from genome assembly GCA_037974295.1 of Cicer cuneatum. Classification (NCBI taxonomy): domain Eukaryota; kingdom Viridiplantae; phylum Streptophyta; class Magnoliopsida; order Fabales; family Fabaceae; genus Cicer; species Cicer cuneatum. The sequence goes on along the minus strand of JBBPBO010000005.1, from coordinate 34,731,208 downwards.
TAAAAATTAATACATAAAAATAAATTAATGATAAACATTTGTAGAAGATTTGAAGAAGATTTAATTAAGATTTGAAGAACATTTAATCAAAATTTGAAGAAGATTTGATCAAGATTTGAAGAAGATTTGATCAAAATTTGAAGAAGATTTGATCAAAATTTTAAGAAGATTTGATCAAGATTTATCTACAACAAATTACGAACAGAATCAATCTGAAGAATTTACAACCTCAATCTAAACAAAAAAGGAACATAATCAATTTGAAGAATTTATAATTGCAATATGAACAAAATACAATTCAGAATTAAACAAGGACCAAATTGAAGCCCAAATTTAAACTATAAATAAATACTCAAGGCTGAAGAAGAAAAGCATAAAAAAGCAGAAAAGAGTAGTCTTAGAGTTCAAAGAGAGAAATACTCGTTTCAAGTTTGAAATATTTTTTGAGTGTTCTTTTCTTATAGTGTGAGAGTTATTATTATTATCAACTTTCCAGAAGAAACTACTCAAGTTCCAATCTCTTGTATCCAACCCGATAGTGGTTTAGTTCCTTCTTCAATATGGGGTTGTCAAGTTGTTAGGAGAAGGCTTGACTTGTAGGGTCAAGGTGGTATTTGTTGGAACCAAGTTGGTTCTAAATCATAGGATTTTGATGTTTACAAAAGCACTCAATGTAATCTTATTTTGTACCTTGAATTATTAAATTAAATGCCTCCAGAAACTGAAGTAATCAGAAGCAGAAGATCAAAGAAGTCCAGAAAATGAATTCTGGAAATACCAGAAGATACTCCAGGATCATCAGAAGATATCTTTGCTGGCCCAGATCAAAAGGAAGCAATGTCAGAAGAAGACCTGGACCATACCAGAGGAAAGCCTGCCAGAGGGAAAGTTTGTCCAGACCAAGAAGAATCAAATATCAAATTTATTCCAGAAATTATTCTGACTAGAAGATGGTCTGGCAGTGAGAAATTAAAACAGCCCAGACTTGTTCCAGACTCATCCAGAAGATAAGTTAATGGGTCCAGAACAAAGGAATTAATCCAGATTTGACCCAGACCAGAAGATAGCATGGTTCAGGGTATGAAACTAAGTCCAGACCAGAAGAAATGATTTCCAGAATTGATCCAGACCTGATCCAAAATCAAAGGTAAAATGTCCATACTGAAATATTACTTGTCCAGATTTAATTTCAGTTTAATCCAGACCAAGTCCATAATTGGTCCAGATTAGAGGGAAGATTTCCAGATCAATGGTTCAGAATTAATTATTTGGCCCAGTGTTGGCCGAGATCAGAAGATCAAACCATGGCCCAGTGTTGGCCGAAATTAGAGGGTCAGGATGTGTGGTCCAGCAATGGCCGAGATCAGAGGATTGTAGCATATCAGGTGCAAATCCAGGATGGCCGAAATCAGAAGATCAGAGGGTTAGGAAGTGTGGTCCAGGGATGGCCGAAATCAGAGGATCACAGCATATCAATTAGTTTGGTCCAGATGTGGACTAGCGCAGAAGAATCCAATGGTCCAGATTTAATCAGGAGGATTAACGGTGGAGATTTTAATTTATTTTAATCAAAGTATTAAAAAGATTTGTTACAAAAATAAAAGTGAGGTATAGTGGGATTCAGGAGCTGTGGCGGGAAGCAACTAAAGACATGATTGGCCAGTTATTTTGAAAGAAAATCTGAAGCTTAATAGATATGTTTTTTATTTAAACAAAGCCCAATTGGTCAAGTTATTTTTGCAAGAGAATCTAGCAAGATTCAGCTCGAAATTAAGCTTGGAAGAGGCCCAAATCTGCATCTATAAAATGAGGCTCAAGGCAGAATACTTAGCATCGAAAATCACAAAAGAGTCATACACTTCCAAAGCAAACACTCAAGTTTTCAGAGAGGTCAATTGTGAGTTCCAGCTTTCAAGAAGCAAGTACTCGTGTTATTTTCTTTCCACTGTGTCAAATCTAAGTTGTTGAAGTAGAGTCTACAATCTGAGGGAGTCAGTAGAGGTAGCAGGTTACTTGGCAATTAGATTCATAGTGTTGTGATTTCTTCTACAATCTGGGATTGTCATATTGGCTGAAGACAGGAGTTGTATTCCTCAAAAGTCTAGGATTGTTAGACTGTTTGAGAAGACTGACTTGGAGGGTCAGTATAAAGGTTGTAATTCAAGGTTTGAATTAGTGAAATCCTTCAAGGTGAAGGGACTGGACGTAGCCTCATTAACGGTGAACCAATATAAAAATTATGAGTTTTATTTTTACTTTATCCGCTGCTAACTTTGTTTTTAATTATACATCAAGTTTTGTTTTAAAAGTATAAAAATAGGAAAAGTATTCAAGTTAAGTCAAACACAATTCAACCCCCCTTCTCGTGTTTGCACCTTCAGTATTGTTCCTCAAAAGTCTGGGGTTGTCAGGCTATTTGGGAAGACTGGTCAAGGTATTTGAATTAGCGGATTAAAGCCTTCTAAATGAGGGGACTGGATGTAGCCAACTTAGTGGTGAACCAGGATAAATCTATGTGTCAAATTAATTATGCTTTCATTGTTTGCTGCCTCTGAATTTGATTGCTTCTACTCCAAGTAATTAACCAAAAACCAAACTAGTTTTTAATTTATTTATAAATTATAAAAAATTTATCAACTTTGGCAAACACAATTCAACCCCCTTTCTCGTATTTGCACCTTCAATTGGTATCAAAGCTCGGTCTCAAGGCTGAGCACTTTACAGTGTTTGAGAAAAGATCCAAGGATTCAATATGTCTGGATTCAGTGAAGAAGCTGTCGGAGGAAACATCAACAGACCACCTCTATTTGATGGAGAACGTTTTGAGTATTGGAAAGACAGGCTAAGAAGTTTCTATATTTCACAAGATCCTGAACTTTGGGACTTGGTGGAAGATGGTTATATTTCTCCTAAGAATACCGATGGTATTGAAATTCAAACAAAGGAGATGAATGCTTATCAGAAGAAGATGTACAAGATGCATCATAAGTCCAGAACATTCATGATAAATGCAATCACCTTCAAGGAATTTGACAAGTGCACCAACAAAGAGACAACAAAGAGTATTTATGATAGTCTAATTCTAACCTATGAAGGAAGCAAACAAGTTCAAGAAGCAAAGGCCAACCTCCTAGTCAAAAAGTATGATTTGTTCAAGATGGAAGAACATGAAGATATTGAAACAATGTTTTCTAGATTCCAGACCCTGGTCTCAAGATTAAAGGTACTTGAGAAGAGTTATACCGTTGCTGATCATGTGAAGAAAATCCTTAGGAGTCTGACAACCAAGTGGAGACCTAAGATCACTGCCATTCAGGAAGCAAAGGATCTAAATACTCTAAAGTTGGAAGAATTAATCAGCTCTCTCAAATCACATGAAATTGAGCTTGAAGAAGAAGAAGAACAAAACTCTAGCCTTGAAATCCAAGCAGAAGAAGGTTCTAAAAGGAACATCAGAATCAGAAGATAGTGATTCAGATGATCAGAATCTGAACTCAGAGGAAGAAGAGATTGCTTTCATATCCAGAAAGGTTCGAAAGATGTGGCACGACAGAAAGAAGAAATTTCCCCAAAGATATTCCAAGCATTCCAATAGAGGAAATAATGATAAATATGACAAGAAAAACATCATCTGCTATGGATGCAATGAACCTGGACATATCAAGTTAGAATGTACAAATATGGAGAAAGGGAAACACCAGAGGAAAGATTCCAAACCCAAGAAGAAGAGTCTGATGGCTACATGGGATGATTCTGATGAATCCTCTGACGATGAACAAGCAAATTTGGCTATGATGGCTCACACCAACTCTGCCTCTGGATCTAACACATATTTTGACTTTGGAAGTGAATCAGCAGATGAAGAAATTAAGGTACTTTTTGAATTTACTTGATCTGACATAATTACTACTATAAATGATTTTTTAAATAATAATCAGAAATTGTCTTTAAAACTGAAAACACTTAGGAAAGAAAATACAAATCTAACTAAAAAAGTTAATGTTTTAAAGATTCAAAGTGCAGAATTTAAAACAGAAAATGCAACTCTTAAAACTGATATTACTGAACATAAGATAGATAATGCAACTCTAAAAACTGATATTACTGAACTTAAAACAGAGAATGCAAATTTGAAAACTAATATTGCTGAACTTAAGGCTGAAAATCTAACTCTAAAAAGTAATCATAGTTCAATATCAATTGAAAATACCACATGTAACTCTGGTATGCATGAACAAGTATTTCACGATTTTCTTGCTAATGGTATGGAAAGAAGCAAATATGCTTCTATGATTTATGGAGTTAGTAGAAATGGTAAAAGAGGTATAAGATTGAAGAAACTATAACTGAACCTAAACCTATTCCCTCTGATATCTTGTGTACTGTTTGCTCTAAGAAAGGTCACTCCAAATTAGCTAGTCTCATGTTAAATACAAGGAAATACAAGAAACCTTTCAAGACTAACAAACCAGGACCGAACCAAATTTGGGTACCTAAGAACAAAATTATCTTTGTTGCAGATGTCCTCAGCAATGAAGTTACAACACCAATCATGGTACCTGAACAGTGGATGCTCGTGACATATTACGAGAGAAAATTCTATGTTCCAAGAACTAACTTTGAGAAAAGAAGGCACAATGACTTTTGGAGGAAAGCAAAAAAGTCATATAATTGGTCAAGGTACAGTTGGTAATGGTACTTCCCCTTCTATTACAGATGTCTTGTTTGTTAAAGGTCTTAAGCATAACTTATTAAGTATTAGTTAGTTAAGTGATAATAATTATGATATTATATTCAATCAAAAAACATGCAAGGCGATTAGTCAGAAGGATGGATCTGTACTCTTTACAGGTCAGAGGCAAAACAAAATTTATAAGATAAATCTGTTTAGTCTAGAGAAACAAGAGGTTAAGTGTCTTATGTCAGTAAATGAAGAGAAACTAGTTTGGCACAAAAGATTAGGTCATGCAAACCTTAGATTAATTTCAAAACTGAATAAACTTCAACTAGTAAGAGGTTTACCTATGCTTAATTACAAAACTGAAATTATGTGTGGAGCTTGTCAAAAGGGAAAATCAACAAAAAACTCCTTTACCCCTAAGAACTCAGTCTCTACCTCAAAGCCCCTTGAGCTTTTACATATAGATCTCTTTGGGCCAGTGCAAACAGTCTCTCTTAGTTGAAAGAAATATGGCTTTGTTATAGTAGATGATTACACTAGGTGGACATGGGTAAATTTTTTAAGAAGAAAGGGTGAATCCCATAAAGCATTTATCACATTTTGCAAAAAACTCATGAATGAAAAAAGTCTTAAGATTGTAACAATTAGAAGTGATCATGGAGGAGAATTTGAAAACAAGTTTTTTGAAAGTTTTGGTGATGAGAATGGAATCTCTCACAACTTCTCCTCTCCTAGAACACCCCAACAAAATGGAGTTGTAGAAAGAAAGAATAGAACACTTCAAGAAATGGCCAGAACCATGTTAAATGATATGAATGTTGCAAAACACTTTTGGGCAGAAGCAATTAATACTGCATGTTATATTCAAAATATAGTATATATTAGATCTATATTGAATAAAATACCATATGAATTGTGGAAAGTTAAAAAGCCTAACATCTCTTATTTTAAACAATTTGGTTGTACTTGTTATATGTTGAACACTAAAGATAACCTTTGATTCTCGATCTCAAAAGTGTACCTTCATTGGATACTCTAAATGATCCAAGGCTTATAGAGTGTATAATTGGGAAACTCATATTGTGGAGGAGTGCATACATGTTAAACTTGATAACAAACAACTTGACCTTGAAAAGTTAAAGCAAGATGATGATAGTGCAGGTTTACCAAAACCAAAGGAAGCATATGCAGCAAACTAGAAGAACTTGAAAAAGTAGAGGAATCAAGCAAATCAGAAGAATATGAAAAATCTTCAAAGGATGAACCTGATCAAGTCATAAATAGTCAACATAAGTCAAAAGAAAGATCTGGATGCAAGTACCAGTTATCTCATCCTAAAACTCTAATCAATGGAAGTGCAAGTGATCCTTTGAGGACTAGATTATCACTTAAAGACACCAGTTTGTTTGGCTTACTCTCATCAATTGAGCCTACCTCTATTGATGAAGCATTGGCAGATGATGCATGGATTCTTGCAATGCAAGAAGAGTTAAATGAATTTGAGGGGAATGATGTTTGGGATCTAGTACCTAGACCAGAGAAGAACATTATTGGAACCAAGTGGGTTTTCAGAAAAAAAACTAAATGAAAAAGGTGAAGTGGTTAGAAACAAGGCAAGACTTGTCGCACAAGGCTACAGTCAACAAGAGGTCATTGATTACACTGAGACATTTGCTCCAGTGGCCAGGTTAGAAGCTATTCGTATCCTACTTTCTTTTGCTGCAAATATTAACATTACATTATTTCAAATGGATGTTAAAAGTGCTTTTCTAAATGGTTATATAAGTGAAGAAGTCTATGTTAAACAACCCCCATGTTTTGAAAGTTCTGAATTTCCAAATCATGTTTTTAAACTTAGAAAATCTCTGTATGGTCTAAAACAAGCACCTAGGGCGTGGTATCATAGACTTAATAACTTTTTGCTTAAAAATAACTTTGAAAGAGGACAAGTAGACAATACAAGATGACATTCTTATTATTCAAATTTATGTTTATGATATTATTTTTGGATCTACTAATGGCACTATTTGCCAAGAATTTTCTAAATTAATGCAGCATGAATTTCAAATGAGTATGATTGGAGACCTTATGTTCTTCTTAGGGATACAAATTCAGCAAAGTCAAAAAGGTATAACATTCATCAAACTAAATATACAAAAGAGCTTCTCAAGAAGTTTAAGATAAGTGATTCCAAACCTATGGCTACACTAATGCACCCTACGTGTTCACTTGAAAAAGATGATTCAGGCTAAAAAGTTGACCAAAAAACCTATAGAGGAATGATAGGATCCCTACTTTACCTTACTGCTTCTAGACCTGACATCATGTTTAGTGTATGTGTATGTGCAAGATTTCAAGCTGACCCTAGGGAATCACATTTAACTGATGTTAAGAGAATCCTTAGATATTTTAAAGGCACTACCAACCTTACCTTGCTCTACAAGAAATCTCCTAAGTACAAACTTAGTGGATACTGTGATTCTGATTATGTTGGAGATAAACTTGAGAAAGAGCACTAGTGGAAACTACACCTTTTTAGGTGACAACTTAATATCTTGGTCAAGTAAGAGACAAAACACTATTGCAATGTCAACAACAGAGGTTGAGTACATTCTAGCAACTGGCTGCAGTTCTCCACTACTTTGGATGAAACATCAACTAGAAGACTACAAAATCCTAGAAACCAACATTCTCACTATTGTGATAACACTTCTGCCATTTGCCTAACCAAAAACCCTATACTAGATTCTAGAGCTAAACACATAGAAATCAAACACCACTTAAACATTCAGTTTGTAGACACTGAACACCAATGGGTTGACATATTCACCAAACCACTATCTGAAGATAGGTTTGACTTCATAAAAAAACCTAAATCTTACCTTCATATCTAACTGATATTGTAATCACTTAAAAGTAGTTTAGTTTTACATTAGTTTTTATATTTTCTTGTAATATGTTATATTCATGTTATTCACACACACAAAAAAGCAAAAAAAAAAAAATCACTTTCATGTCTTTTTGTCTGACGACAAAAGGGGGAGAAAGATATCTGATAAAGTGGGGAGAAAATGATACTTAGACTTAGGGGGAGCCCTATGTTAAGGGGAGTCAAAGAAATAGAAAGAAAAGTTGTAATAAAAAATACATGTTTTGTCATCATCAAAAAGGGGGAGATTGTTGGAACCAAATTGGTTTTACATTTAGAGTTTTGATGTTGACAAAAGTATTTTATGAGAACAATATATTTGACTTCAAAGAGTATGAAAGCAGATATGGTCAAGATTTGTAGAAGATTTGATTCAAATTTGAAGAAGATTTGATTAAAATTTGAAGATTTGATCAAGAAAAAAAAAGGAACAAAATCAATTTGAAGAATTTACAATCTCAATCTAAACAAAAAAAAGGAACATAATCAATTTGAAGAATTTACAAACGCAATATAAACAAAATACAATTCAAAATTAAACAAGGAACAAATTTAAGCCCAAATTTCAACTATAAATAGATACTCAAGGCTGAAGAATAAAAACATCAAAAAGCAGAAAAGAGTAGTCTTAGAGTTCAAAGAGAGAAATACTTGTTTCAAGTTACAATTATTTTCTGAGTGTTCTTTTCTTATAGTGTGAGACTTATTATCATTATCAGCTTTCCATAAGCAACTACTCAAGCTCCAATCTCTTGTATCCAACCCGATAGTGGCTTAGTTCCTTATTCAATCTGGGGTTGTCAGAAGAAGACTTGGCCTGTAGGGTCAAGGTGGTGTTGTTCCTCAAAAGTCTGGGGTTGTCAGGTTGTTTGGGAAGACTGGCTTGGAGGGTTAGGTGCTTTGTAATTTAAGGTATTTGAATTAGTGGATTAAAGCCTTCTGAATGAGGGGACTGGATGTAGTCAAGTTAGTGGTGAACCAGGATAAATCTATGTGTCAAATTAATTATACTTTCATTGCTTGCTGCCTCTGAATCCGATTGCTTCCACTCCAAGTAAGTAACCAAAAAGCAAACTAGTTTTTAATTTATTTATAAATTATCAAAAGTTATCAACTTTGGCAAACACAATTCAACCCTACTTCTCGTATTTGCACCTTCAATTACTTTATATACGTCGAATGGTGGACTGAAGAACTCACCCCTGATATGAATGCTCAATAGATTGGTAACACCATTCAAAGTAATCGTCATTTCACCAAATGTCATGTGAAATGACGATGTCTCAGAATGTCATCTTTCCACAAATGCAAAAATCAAGTTGTTGTCAATCAACTTCAAACTACCCCGTTGTAATGGGGCTAATCCCGACAAATTCACCCAGTTCTTTATAATTTGCGAGGTACCTTCGGGGTAAATTGTTGCAGTTTCTTTCTGTGAACAACAATTTTAAGCATTAGTCGCTCCTAGATATAAAGAAAATATATGACGACATGTCTAACGAGTAACATAATGGTATCAGCATCAAATAATTTCTGGGTACAAAATTTGATCCTTATACTAATCTTTTACAATTGAAAGACTTGATCCTTTTAATTTATCATACACACAAAACAAGTTTTTTAATTTTAAAATTGAAGTTTTTGGACCTTCAATTACGATATTTGTTGTAGTTTGGGTCATAATCTATTTTTCTATTACTACTAAGATGGTGATTTATTGTCCCAATACTAAATTTGAAAGAAAAAAATGTGACTTTCATGCTAAACAATAACCATTTCTAGGCTTAAAAACCCATCATTTTTGGAATAAAATTATGGAGTAGAATTAAAACTGCAACAAATATAATAATTAAAATAACTAAATTATTTGATTTTAAAATAAAAAAACTATTTTAGTGAATATGATAAAATAAAGGAATAAAAAAATACAATTAAGTAAAAATAAAACCGAACATTAACTTGCCTAAATATCACATGTACTTGTTGGTGTTTAAAATGAGATAACTTTTTTGTTGATAAATTAAAATGAGATAATTTAAATCTATTAATTTTTTTTAACTCATCACACTGATAATCAAATCTGTAATACTTGTTAGAAAAAAAAAAGATAATTTAGTTAATATTTCTAAATAAATCTCAAAACCACAATATAAGTATACATCATGCATTATATATTTTTTTTGTATCGGATGAGAACAAATTAGATACAAAAAAAAAAGTGTGAACAAATTTGTTGCATGCCATTAACAAATGATTTGCATTATATTAATTGTTTTGATTTACATCATTTCCCATATGGTATATACGTGAATAAGGGTTGGCATACTGTATATAGTATAGGTTAGCATATCATATATCGGAATTTTAATCGCAACTAATCAATATTAGTTACCTGATTTGTTTTTATGAAACTTACCTGATTTGTTTTTATGAAATTTACCTGATTTGTTGATTTATCTATATTTTTTTTATTAATATACAACTTTAAAATTTTCAAAGAAATGTTCACATATATTATTTTGTATTTAAAGTTTTTATTTCTATTTTTATGCTACTCAATTTATAAAGGTAGCACAAAAAAAATATGGTCATAGAATATTTTTATTTTTCATAATTTGTAAAATGTTAGATGAACAAGGGAGAAAAATTATTTAGATGATGTCATATGTACATTTTACCTAATTAAATAAGTTCTAATTAATCTTAATATAGATTTAATAATTATAATTTATTGACGATGTAAAAATACTTTTTATCGACTGTATATACAAATTAAATTCATTAAAAAAATGTTATTCTAATATTTGAAAATCTCATAAGATT
>JBBPBO010000005.1:34512144-34720597 GCA_037974295.1 Cicer cuneatum | reverse complement strand
TTAACTTTATTAAGGATTAATTTAAAATTTTTAAGTGTTCCTAAAAAAGCATTTTTAATAACAAAAATCATTTTTTAATTATTTTTTATTGATAAAAATAAATCTCGTTATATTTTTTTTATAGACAAGACCAATTAAAATATTTACTTAATAAAAAATTAATATAATTTATATGAGAATCTCTTTATTTAAAAGCTATATGCATTTTTCAATAATTAATTTATATATATAATATAAATATTTTTTAGACTATTAATTCATCACAACTATCACAACATTAAATGTTTTTAATTAATTTATTTAAAAGCTATATGCATTTTTCAATAATTAATTTATATATATAATATAAATATTTTTTAGACTATTAATTCATCACAATTATCACAACATTAAACGTTTTTAACTTTAGCTTAAACTACTGCTAAAATAAATGTAAATTAAACTAATTATTTTTTTGAGTTAGATGGTCGTATACAATCTAGAAAAGTTTACACCAACCTCCAAAAATTCACTATTTTTCCTTTTCACACTATTAATTTAAATAACCATACAAAAAGTGGGACGATGAAGCAAAATAATATCTACACCAAATTTTTTTATTTTTTAGACTAAAAATTAAATTCATTATTATTAATAATATTAACTTTTTTTGGTTTAAAATTAAATTCATTATTTTAATCACGCACACGATGTTTTTAAATAATAACAAAGAAAACCACACAGAATAATAAAACCCAAGAATGAATCAAAAATGAAGAAAAAGATTCACAGAAGAAGAAACTTAACAAAGAGCAATTCGATTTCACTTCACAACGTTGATTCACTAATCTGGTTAGTTACTTCCTTTTCTCTTCTCTTAAAACGCATCAACCCTTGTCGTTTCATTCACTAATCTAAATTCACACCTAGCTTTACTTTACACAAAAAAAAATTGATTTTTTAATTTTACTTTTTATGCTGAGGTTTTAGATTTATATTAACAGTGTATAATTTTGTGTTGTATTCAGATGTCCAAAGTTAATGAATTGGAAAAAAACCCTACTAATAATAATTTGAGTATTCAGAAAGGGGTTAATTTGAATGTGAAGACTTTGAATATGAAGAATTTGAATGTGAATGAGAATGTTGGTGATGGAAGTTGGTATACTTCAATTCTTCATCATATTTCAGTATATGGTATTGCTGCTGGTTACTGTTTATCTGCATCATTGCTGTCAATTATCAACAAATGGGCTGTCATGAAATTCCCTTACCCGGGAGCCCTTACTGCTTTGCAGTATTTCACGAGCGCCGCCGGGGTTTTAATCTGTGGTTGGCTCAAGCTTGCCGAGCACGACAAGCTTGATTTGATTACAATGTGGCGGTTTTTACCTGCCGCCGTGATATTTTATCTGTCACTTTTTACCAACAGTGAGTTGCTTTTACATGCTAATGTGGACACTTTCATTGTGTTCCGATCAGCTGTTCCGATTTTTGTTGCGGTAGGGGAGTCATTGTTTTTGCATCGGCCGTGGCCGTCTTTGAAGACATGGGCTTCTTTGGGTACGATCTTTGCCGGAAGCGTGCTTTATGTTGCGACTGATTATCAGTTTACATTTGCGGCTTATATGTGGGCGGTGACTTATTTGGTTAGTATGACTATAGATTTTGTTTACATAAAGCATGTGGTTATGACAATCGAATTGAATACTTGGGGTCTTGTGTTGTACAATAACATCGAGGCTCTTCTGCTTTTTCCGTTGGAATTGTTGATTATGGGTGAGTTGAAGAAGATACAGCATGAGATTACTGATGAGTCTGATTGGCACTCGTTCCCGGTGGTATTGCCTGTAGCGTTGTCGTGCTTGTTCGGTCTTGCAATCTCTTTCTTTGGATTTTCATGCCGCAGGGCTATTTCTGCAACTGGATTTACTGTTCTTGGTATAGTGAACAAGTTGTTGACAGTTATGATTAATTTGGTGATATGGGACAAGCACTCAACGTGGGTCGGTACAATTGGACTTTTGGTTTGTATGCTAGGTGGGGTTATGTATCAGCAATCGACAAGTAAACCGAAAGATGCAAAACAGGTACCTGCAGAAGAAAACGACGAGGAACAACTGAAATTGCTTGAAATGCAAGCGAATTCTGAGACCAACTCTAGTGATATTGAAGTTAACAAATCAAGGGAGGGAAATTGAAATTATTTTTCATGTAGCAAAATTTCCATACTTCCTTTAAAGTGTATGCTTCACAGGTATCCAATTTAAATTATATTATCATTTTTTCAGCCCCGTCGATCCATTATTCTTTTATCAATGGTATCTCCGTGAATGTCAAGCTCAATCAGATTCCAGTATGTAGTGATTTATTAACCTTATAGTGGCTGTTATGTTACAAGTAAAAATAAATTAAAAACTAAGTATTTGATAGACAGAATGATTCTCAATTTGGTCCCTTTACTTTTAAGATTTAAGCTTTTCAACTGCATCATTTTATTATTCCAATTTTCAATTTTTTTTCTTGCTTGTGATACTGTGGAAGGATCCTTATATTGTTATTATCTTTTCAATCACATTTTTCTGAGTCTGTTTTTCTTACCTGGGGTCTAAAATGGTTACACACACATGGCTGTATTTATACACCATCTCCATCAGTGTTCATTGATGTGATAGAGATCTGACAATTATTATTTTCTTCAAGGAAAAATTTTGATTCCTGGTAGTGTTCACTAACACCTTTGACCAGTGTTGTCAACCACAAACCGCGGAAAACAATTTGTGTAAATTTCGTTATGGTACAGTATTATAGTACTGCTATAACCACTATTTGACAACACTTTCTACCAAATAGTGCATCACAGAATAATAGTGATTTGTTAAAATTTTACTGCACTATAACGCTATGGCGGCGCTATAGCCGCTACTTGACAACACTGCCCTTGACTAGTTGTTAGGATAAGTGTGTTGGATGAATGTGGACACATCCTTTAGTGCTCTATCATATTGGGTACTGGGAGGAGTACCACTAATCAAGGGTACAATTTTGATGTCCAGAGTTCTATCTTACTGTTTGTTCATTGAGCAGAGTAAGCTTGTTTTTGCATAAATGACATGCTCACTAACCTTCCAGTACATAGATATAATTTGTTTGCTCTATATATTCCTTTTCTGCATCATTCCTTGCCAGAAAGCCTTTAACAACACTTAACTGGGTAAACTTGTTCCATTCCCATTTTAGGAGTGTTGCTTTAGGATTAGATTTTATGAAGGAAATTAGGATATGATACAGATTTGTTGTCTAGCTTTAAGACATATATGCCCAATTTAGTACTTTATACACAATCGATCTAAATCAGTTCGTAAGGTAGTCATGTCAATGCATTTAACACATGATAATACAACCAAAACTCCTAGATTAACCGTGCCACTATAAGTACAAATGCTGCATCCTTGTTAGAGGGGGGATTGAGATTTGAGAGTAGAACTGAAAAGATTTCTCTTGCTCCTCCAAATTTCTCTACTTTGGTGAATCATTCATTCTAATGAATCACTACCTAAACTTGGTACAACCAACCACTCTTTTTTTGTCAACTTTGTGCTACCACTTTTCTTTTGTCATTTGATAAATGACATCGGTCTTGAATCACTTTGATGTTCATATGTGATAAATCAACTTATAATTTTGTTATGTCTCTCGTTTTTTACTTAAAAATGGCGCATTTTTATTGGCAATGTATCTTACGATTCATAATGAGATTCAATTCACGAATTTGGAAAAATTGTCTGAAATCTATTTCTTTGCTCAGAGAAATGAGAACACTTAGAAGAATTGGTTTCCTCAGTCCTGTAAAAATAGCTTTAGACTACTCAGAATTCGATTCACTATACTTAGCAGTAGTTTCTGTGACATATTTTTATATATAGTTGCCATTAGCTCATGCCGTCTGAAATAGACCTTAATCTAATCTGGCTTCTTTGTTTTAAAACATAACTATTGTGCACTCAATAGGAAACCAGAGATATGCTAAAGGACTGATCTGGTTGGTTGTTTGGATTTTATGAATCTTTATTTTTAAAAATTAGTTCTTGTTGGCTTGAAGGCATTATTGTAAAAGAAAAGTCTTGGCATAATGGTTGGAGCTGTTGTCAAATGTAAACTCGCTAGTGAAATTAAGAGTTTATCAATTTTACTTGAGTTTACTTGAACTCGTGTGAAATTATCAAAAACAGAGTATACATGCAGGTTAATTCATTTTTGTGTCCTAGAATCTTAAACTCGCCAGAGTTTAACAGCTAACTAATATGAAGCACGGATACCTCTTGAATTAGGCGTGTTGCAATGTCTTACACGCGTCAGTGTCTGACACCCTATGACACTCATATGACACCTCATACAAGTGTATCCAAAAAAACTTTATTTTATTTACTTCAACACGTTTCTTAGACACATCTACGGGATTAAAAATGTTTCAAAGCAATGATGATCATTGAAGGGGTTAAAGACATTAAATTTGATTGCATCATGTTTAACTTTTCAGTAGTAAATGGGTGAATGATCGTGAAAAACTGTCCCGACAAGGCAATATAGGAGTCCAAGGTTATTGTTGAATTGATGTCCTTTGACAGATATATTTTTCCTTGCTTGCATTGGTTTTGAGCTAGCCACATGTTCAATGCTCCTTTTGATCTGGTGACAACTATGGTAGGATGAGATAAGTGGATCTGTTTTTGACTTCAAAAGAATTAGCTGGTCTCAATCTTGTACTATCACCCTTCAATGCACTCAATTGAATTGCTTTCTTTTTGCTTCTAGTAGTGTGGTTTCATTATTTTTAGTTACGTACTAATGTCAATGTGTTGTATGCACCAACCTTCAAGAAAAGGATTGAAACACAGAAAAAATTAGGTATGTACAATGATATTGATGAATCAAAACTCATGTCCTAAATAGACAATAATTTATATCGATTGGGTTCAATTTTGTTTTTATTCAAAATATGACTTGTATGTATAGTAAGATATGATAGCCATTGGAACCCATTTAATAAGGTGTAATATTAACTATTCTTTCAACTATAAGTGACTCCATTGCCCCCACAAAAACATCAAAATAAGTCAGTTGTGCAGTTATTTAAACTGCTCCTATCATATTGCCAGCCACCGGGCATTTGGAAGTACTCAAAAGTCATTTTTTTCTATCACATAGAACTTAGAAGTAGCCAAGAAGGTAACAGTTTCATTAGAAGTATGCTATTATATTTCCATCACTTCAGAATTGCTTATAAGTTAATGCAGAACTTAATCAGTTAGATCAACTTGGGAAACAGGTTTGCAGTTACAGCCCCATGACCGTATGTAATCGACAACGTCTGGACTATTTCAAATTTCAATGCATTATTTAGATTAAAAGAAATAAAATAAAAATCTATAATAAAATTTGAATTGTCAAATCTTGATTGTATGCAAATGTGGTCGACTGCATGTTTGATTGCACTGAATCAAAATTAATCTATCATTTTGTCATTGATTATGCTGGGATAGCACCAATAATTGAAAATATTATAGAATTTCAACCCATAGTTGGTTTGGATATGTTTGAAAAGGACTTGTAAAAGAAGCAATAATGAGTAGCTCAAATGGAAATAGAGGTCTTGATGCATCAACTTTAGTCTTTTTCATGCCACTTTACTCACATAGAAATTTTAAGATGCGGTGACTTTTTGAAACACAAAAATCAAATAAATTTTTATGTTCGTTGATTTTCTTTTAAAGTGGACGAGTGTTTGAGTGACGGAAAGTTGTGGATGGACATGTAGTGTTAAAGTTTCTTAGTAGTTTTGGTTAGAAACAATTTTTATTTGTTTTTGCTTTTCTATAGGTTCCCTCCAGTAAAAGTAATCTTATTTGAGACGCGTTAGACACTAAATGTAGATACTTCTCAATAGATATTTAAATATGAATTCATCACGTTATATGAGTCTAGTCTCTTCCGTTAGATCTAACTCTGTTGGTGAAACAATTTTTTTAAATTACTTCCTAGGTTTAAGAACTCAATGAAGTGTGCTCTTCACAATACTTTGCTATAAATCTTATGAAGTTTAGTTACCCTTGTTAGATTCCATGATTAGATATTTGGCAATGACTAGATTGTGATGTCATTTTCATATATTTTTCTGACGCCGATATCAGTTTTATTTTTATATTCGCTATTTTATTTTTTAGTGCATATTTAGTTTACGGTAGGATTGATAAAATCATAATGAGTCGATATGATTTTTCAAAAGTTGTAGTTTCTGCAAAACTACAATGATTTACCGTGATTTTATCAATTTTACCGCGAAACTAAATATTCACTTAACATTTTAGATTTTTTAACACAAAGTTAATTTATTTTTTTTTTATAATAAATTTTAACACATGTTAACTTTAGAATAAGACTAAATATATTCAATTGGACAAGAAAAATCTTCATCTCTAATCTTTGGATAAGATAGTTCAAATATCGTTGGCATGAAAACGAACGACATTGATATGCACAATTGACACTTTTTTTTGATAAAAAAGTTAAGGTGAGAGACTTACGGCTTATTGAGAACTAATAATAAAATGGTTTTTTTTCTGTCTTTAATGACACTATAATTACAAAATAAGTAAATAATTTTTTTTAATAATTTCATTCATTGATCGAACAAAAAGTTACTAAAGAGAGATTGTATATAGAGTGAATAACTTTTTATATCTCTTAAAAATAATTTTTTTTTCTTATAATAAACTCAACTAATCATCTCGAATAGAAAATTAACTTATTACTAACTAATAAATGATAAAAAAAAATAGGCTAAATAGCACTCGTGGTCCCTTAACTTAATTTCAGTTAACGTTTTAGTCCTTTATCTTTTTTTTTCTCCCGGTTTGGTCATTTATTTTAATTTTTAGTGACAATTTAATCTTTTATGTTTTAAAATGTCAACAATATTATCATTTTTTTTACAAAAATTCATCAAAATTTTCAACCAAAACCCATAAAATTAATTATATTCTTTCATATAACACAATTGTTATCAGATTCGTAACTCAAATCTTCAAATAAACTCATATTTTCATTCTTTATTTCACTTAAAATTAAAATAAATGATCAAATCGGGAAAAAAAAGAAGATAAAGGATTAAAACGTTAACTGAAATTAAGTTAAGGGACCATGGGTGCTATTTAGCCAAAAAAATATTACCAAATTAACTACTTATCTGATAACTAGGGGTGATTGAACTCATAATATGCAGATACAATGAATGTTTGTCTTTTTATCAGAAATGGGTACTTAAATAGTGAAATCAAAATTATGATTTTGAATAATTTCTTTTTACCATGAATAATTATTTCATATAAATATGAGTTAAATATAATTTTAAATCTTTATCTTTTACTTGATATTCATTTTGGTCATTTATCTTTTTTTTAATTAATTTTCGTCTTTTATCTTTTATAAGTGATGTATTTTAGTTCTTGTCTCAATCACAACAAAAACTACAACAAAATTTGGTCATCGGAAATCACTTCTAACAATTTTTAATATCTATCTACTATAATATTTTTTTAAAAGAACATCTATTTAATCCAATAATAGGCATGCACTTGAAAAAAACTCTTATTGTATTTTTGAAATATATGTAAACTATTTGAAATGAAATATACTTAATTTTACAACTGATCTAAGACTAGACCTCAACAATTCAGGACAATAATCATACAATTGTTTGAAAGGAGTATAATAAAAAGAATTAACTCTCATCATTTATAAAAAATAAATGATAAAAATGAATTAAAAAAAAAAGAATCAAAACCAATATTTTATAAAAAATAAACAAAAATTATATTTAAGTCTAAATATATTGACAAAGTATTCCTTATAAATAGTATGAGTTCTAGTTAGTAGTTATACAACCGTAATTTTTTACTTCAAAGTTATTTGAGTAGTAGTTGCCTGTGAAAAAGAAGAAAAATATAGTATAGCAAATCAGGTACACATTGTTTTGAGAACATGAAATCTAAATTATAGCTTTTATTTTTTACCAGATGAAATCTAAATTATAGCTAAAACCATGCAAAAGTCAATATACATTAAGCCAAATGTTCTTGTAATTAGCTTAAGGCCGGCAATTTATTTTTGGAATCAATTTACTTGTCACTTTATAGTTGGAATTATGCTATTAGCAAAAATATTTCTGCAAAACTCTTGAAGATTTTAGTATATGCATTGCTAATCTCTCCAAAATAGCAACTAATTTTCATAAAAAAAGTAACAAATAAAAAAAAAATCTTGAAGATCTCTACTAGCCGTCGTTGCTCCTTACCTAGGCAAAAATATATTACTCACGAAAATATTTTTTTTGAAAAAATATAAACTTGCTTTTTTTTTTGTTTTTATGAAAAACTTGTTTTTTTCTTTCTATAAAAGATAATAGATTTAATTCTCAACTATATATAATTCATGATTTTTCCTGCAACATTATTTTCTGTTATTTTATTCTTCATCATGGCACAACATTATTTTAGTTTGTCTTTTTTTGCGGTGTTCATTTGATTCAGATCGACAAAAATCAACTTCATTTTGATAAAAATTCAATTGATGATTTTGACATCATCAACATATATAAATACGAATATTTGACAATTTTAATTTTATCATATTTATAAATTTTATTACATTTAAAGATATTTTACGGTTTTATATTATTAAATCTGAACAAATTTATTCTCAAATTGGTCGTTTTTCAATTTTAACGACTTTAGATAGATTTAAATTAATGAATGTATATTTTTTTTTTTAAATTCACTAAAATCATTTTTCACCTTAAAAGTTTCCAACTTTCGGAAACTTACACAAACTTCCATGCATCCATACCAAAATGTTGAGTTTCCAAGCTCATGAAAATGAGTTCATACCCACAAATCACCATTGAATTTGATTGATTCCCTTCTCTTCATGCATTTGGGATGAACCATTTATTCCATCTATCTACTTTCTTCCTATACAAAAAACTCTCTCTCTCTCTCAACCAACACATTTTTCAAATCCTTTATTTTTCTCTCTCTTTGAAGAACACCCAATAAAACAAAAACAAAAAAGATTGCCACATAATGAAAAACTCAATTCCATGGCCAACAATCATGGTAGTAATTTCATGGTACACTTCAAACATCGGGGTGCTTATTATGAACAAGTACTTACTTACAAACTATGGTTACAAATACCCTGTTTTTCTCACCATGTGTCACATGATGTTGTGTTCTGTTTTCAGTTATGTTGGAATTTCTGTTTTGGATATTGTTCCTTTGCAAAGTGTTCAATCCAAGAATCAGTTGTTCAAAATATGTGGTTTGAGTGTCGTTTTTTGTTTCTCTGTCGTTTGTGGGAATGTGTCGCTTAATTATATTCCTGTGTCGTTTAATCAAGCTATTGGAGCTACGACACCTTTTTTCACTGCCGTTTTTGCTTATGTTGTGAGTAGAAAAAGAGAAGCTTGGGTTACTTATGGTACCCTTTTGCCTGTTGTTGCTGGTGTCATCATTGCTAGTGGGGTAAATATTTTTCATCTTCAATCTTTTTATAGTATCATTTAAGTATCTTTTTTCTTTTTGGATTTTGAATTGTGAATTGTTTTAGTTTAGAAGATGGAAATATCAATTCCAATAATGAAATAGATAGTTTTATATGTTTTTTTTGTCAATGTTAGTTTTAGTGTTTGTTTTCATATACTGTCTTGTTAAAGGAATCTGATTGACCATTTTTAGTGCAATTTCATTTTTCAATCATGTTTTCTACCTTCACAAAACTTAAAGTCAAGACCTTACTTAAGAGATTTAAGTCCAGTTTCATTTAAATTAACATCATATTTGGGTGAATGTTTGTCAAAAGTCAATTTAAATGAAATTGGTTTTTTTGAAATTGATTTGATTTAATTGAGTTAATTTTATTTTGAATGAATATGGATTTGGTAAATTTTATTTGATCAAAATTGAATTTGAAGTGATTTATGGTTTGATTTTGTATTCTGAAAACAAGTTTAATATTAAACTTTGATATAATTTTTTCAACCTAATCCAAAAAGTTATATTTTATTTAGTCAAATCAAATTTGGGAGACAAAGTCAATTTTATCCGTTTGTAACCAAATATCTCTATGCGAGTGTTTTGGAAACTTGTGTTTTTGCAATAACATTGATATAATCAATTATGATATTTTATTATCATTTTATTTCCTTAGCTTCTATGTAGTCCTACAGTGTTTGTATTTGGAAGTATGGAAAATGAATATTGCTTAAATTGGCAGCATGGAGTGCTGCCTATTCATGAACTAATAGTAACCATTCTATAAAAAAATATTCTAGCATTACTTATTTTCAAATTTCTTAAAGTATCAAATTGTGTTTACTCAATCTTACTTGAAACATTTTTGCTTCAGGGTGAACCAAGTTTTCATCTATTTGGATTTATAATCTGTGTTTTATCAACTGCTGCTAGAGCATTCAAATCCGTGCTTCAAGCTATTTTGTTGTCTTCGGAAGGGTAATGATGATATTGAATTTGGATTCTTTACGGTCAGAAAATCACTGGCAAGCAATCCAAACCATTTGATCAAGATTTGATCACTCGCGCTTTGACTTGATATTTTCAACCCAATTTACAAAGTTGGACCGCGGGCCGTTAAATCTTGATCAGATAATTTGAATTGTGTGACTACATGAAATACATGATCCACTATTTCAATTTATTTTGCTGTCTCCGAAAGAATTTAGATTGTCTGATTAAGACACATATCAATTTTATATTTTCAATCCAATTTACAAAGTTGAAATACCGTTGAATCTTAATCAGATAGTCAATTGCAAAACCACGGCAAATGCCTGATCCACTGACAGCACGAATCCGAATCCAACCCTATTTGAAAGGGACTTTGTAAGCTATTATCTACTACTTCCCTTGTAAACTAACTTCAAATAATTATGATGTTTTACAGAGAAAAATTGAATTCTATGAACCTGTTGCTTTATATGGCACCTATAGCAATGTTGGTGTTACTTCCTGCAACATTGTTGATGGAAGGAAACGTGATTCGGATCACTGTAGAGCTGGCAAGAGAGGATATCAGAATTATTTGGTATCTGCTTTTGAGTTCTTCTCTTGCTTATTTTGTGAACCTCACTAATTTTTTGGTCACCAAATATACAAGTGCACTTACCCTTCAGGTATGTCTCAATACTCTAGAATTAATTCATGTCTATTGCATACAAATTTTTTTACACATATTAAAAAAATTGTTATAGTTATGAGAATATCCTTTATTATAATAATAATAATAATAATAATAATAATAATAATAATAATAATAATAATAATAATAATAATAATAATAGTTATCACATTAAATTTGTATTGGAACTATGCACTCATTTTAGAAAATAAGAGAATTAATAAGAGGTATGTCTCAATACTCTAGAATTAATTCATGTCTATTGCATACAAATTTTTTTACACATATTAAAAAAATTGTT
The DNA here is from genome assembly GCA_037974295.1 of Cicer cuneatum. Classification (NCBI taxonomy): domain Eukaryota; kingdom Viridiplantae; phylum Streptophyta; class Magnoliopsida; order Fabales; family Fabaceae; genus Cicer; species Cicer cuneatum. The sequence continues at coordinate 34,709,064 of JBBPBO010000005.1, read as the reverse complement.
ATAGTTATGAGAATATCCTTTATTATAATAATAATAATAATAATAATAATAATAATAATAATAATAATAGTTATCACATTAAATTTGTATTGGAACTATGCACTCATTTTAGAAAATAAGAGAATTAATAAGAGGTACTTTTGAAATAATGATATTAAATAGGGTTGAATTTAGTGACTTTTATTTATATTTGAAGTCAAAGAAATTATGATGAGTTTTACTTATAAACAAAGCTGGATTAAGTATTACATACATTGCATTTACTCTCTTTTGTCTTATACATATAAGCAACCAAAAGAAATTCACACCCTTTAAAAAGAGTAATAGAGTTTATTTAATTTTTTCAAATTAATAAAAAATGCAACGTTACTATCCACACCCATCAATTTTTTATAAAAATAAAATGCCTAAAGTGTCTTTATCCATTTGTAATATTTTTAACTCTTACGTGAATTCAATTCACGTACATAAACTCAATTTTTGTGTACCTACGTGAACTCAATTTATGTATACTTACGTGAATTGAGTTCACGTACTTACGTGAATTGAATTGAATTCACGTAGGTATACGTGAATTGAGTTACGTAAAAAAATTACTTAATAAAAAGGTCTTAATTTTTTTTTTTTTTAATAAAAAAAGTCTCACATTCTAACGTTCTTAAAACTAAAACCTATAAAATCTTATATAAATTTAACATTATCTCAACAAATATTACATCAATTGACATTATTATCAATTATCAATTATCAATTATAAAAGAAATATTATATAATATTAATTATATTAATTTAATAAATAATTTAATATATAAATGTCAACTCGAAAATATAAATCAGACTATTCAAAATTACAAAAATAAAAAAGAGCTCAAATTTTTATTGAATCGTTAAGAGATATAGATAAATTTACGTAAATTGATAAATATATCAAAGAGTGAGTTTTTTACTTGAATTCCGTTCACGTACGTGTATAACTAATATTTCTCTTATCACTGATATCTTCATTAGCCAATTTACTTGTACTAATAAATATTAAATAATTTACAACAAAAACAAAATGTTTTATCAAAGTCTTGAGAATAAACCAAATTGTTTATTCGTTGGTTAACTTTTTGAATGTAAAGTGACGAAGAGAAGTGTCTTGAAAATTCATCTATAAAAAAATCTATATTAGCTCTTTTTATTCAATAAAAATTTGAGCTCTTTTTTATTTTTGTAATTTTGAATAGTCTAATTCATATTTTCTAGTTGACATTTATATATTAGATTATTTATTAAATTAATATAATTAATATTGTGTAATATTTATTTTACAATTGATAATAATGTCAATTGATTTAATATTTATTGAGATAATCTTAAATTTATATAAGATTTTATAGGTTTTAGTTTTAAGAATATTAGAATATGAGACATTTTTTATTAAATAAATAAAAAAATTTGAGGCCTTTTTATTAAGTAAATTTTTTTTTTACGTAAACTCAATTTACGTATACCTACGTGAATTCAATTTACATAAACGTACGTGAACTTACTTCATGTAAACGTACCTGAATTCAATTTACGTAAGAGTTAAAAATGTTATAAATAGGTAAAGATATTTTAGGTATTTTTTTTATAAAAAAATTGAAGGGTGTGAATAGCAAAAATAGGGATGTTGGTAACAAAATTGTAAAAAATGTCACTGTATTTTCTAAGTGATCTTTCATGGGAACTTGTTCTATGAGTTATTAAAAAATAAAATGTTCATTAATTAAAAGGTATTATAAGAACTATAACTTTAAATATAATAAAATTAATCAAATTTTATTTATATTTGAAATTATTAAATATAATTTTGTTGTTGTTTATACATGGGACGGTCTAGTTGTTTTTTCAAAACAACAGAAAAAGAAGATTTTTTTCTTCAAATTTTTTGAAGAAAAACTAAATATTGATTAAAATAACACTACCTATCTTTTTGTGGCTCGTTAAATCACTTTTAAATGTTAATTTTTGAATTTATGGTAACATTATACTAAATACATAGAAATTATGCAGAAATTATAAATATTAACAAATCAATTAAAAATTTGTAGTTAACTTCTTAAATATCAAGATATAATTAATCATTTTTTTCCCTTAAAAATCCAAACACATGTATTAAATTAATTTTATTTTTACTTAATAAATTAAGGATAAAAAAGACACCTAGTTCTGGAAAGGCTAAACATGTAAATTTCTAAAAAAATTAATTTCACTTAAATATAAAAATAAATAAATAAAATAGAACGGTCCCTTGATTTTTTGATCGGACCATAGAAGTCCCCTTCCAAAGAATATATTCTTTCTTAGTTTTTGGATGAAGTGATGAACCACTCTATTTATCATACATATAGTCTTACATTGATTGTCCTTTTGTTTGAGATAAAAAGAACTTGATTTTAGATAAAAAAAATACTCTCTCCAAAATTATTTATAAGTAATTGTAGACTAAATCTCCTATACTAAAAATAATTAATCATAACATATAATTTTATTTAAAAAAGTATTCATTTTACAGAGATGTTCATATTACCTAAAGGCTAAAGATCCTTTGACATAGTAATAAACTAATTTATTGAAAAAAGTTAAATTAAATGAGAGATGTTTTAAATATAGTAGCATTAAAAAAGTTAAAAAGTTTTAACTTTTGCTTATATTTCATTATTGCAAAATAAATAGACTATTTTTGCTTATAAATCATATTAGAGAAGAGTTAAAGTACTAGGCCTTTTCTTTTTAGATTTTTATGTAAAGTAAAAGTTATTAAAATCAAATTGTTTTTCAGGAACAACTAAAAATAGTTTTTCGTTATGATTAGATTTCATTTTATTGGACTATGGATACTTTTATAAAAACTTAATAAATAGATACAAAGTCATACAATGTGATTATTTTTTTGAAAAATAAATAAATAATTATTTATCAAATTTTTTCAGGTGTTAGGAAATGCAAAGGGGGCAGTTGCTGTGGTGATCTCAATTTTGATATTTCAAAATCCTATTTCAATGATAGGAATGTGTGGCTATGTACTCACTATCATTGGAGTTATACTATATAGTGAAACCAAGAAGAGATACACTTGAAACTTGTAAAATTAACAAGTTCACATGCAAGAGGACAAACAAATTCAATGAGTTAATTTGTTACAGCAAATCCAATGTCGAATTTTAGGACTTTTCGAATACCATGTATGTTGCGCAAATATCTCTCTGTCCCGAAGTATATAAAAAAAATGGTTAAAAAAAATTGATGTGTTAATTTTAGATCAAATATATTAATTTAATTTTTATATTTTGAGACAAAAAAGTATTTTGATTGGAAAATGATATTTTTGTTCCACATATATTCCATCCTATCCAAGCATCGCGGGAGTAGGTATTTTTCATGCTTCATTGTTATTGCCTGGGTAGTCATTTTCTATTTGCTTTGCTTTCTTCAGTGATCACTATGACAACCTTTGTCCGAGTCATCCATCGTCACATAACAATAACTTTAGCAAATTTTGTTATCCGTAATATATTTGAAATGTTGATTGTACGGTGAAAATTACAATTCAAATATATAATAACAAAAAGAACATAATAATTGCTCATAGAACAAACATAATTATTTAATTTTTTACTAATGTTTTATAATTATTCAATTTAATTAAATTCATTTCTTATCATATGTAGTAGAAAACTATCGTACTATTTTTAATGTAATATTTAGAATTTGGATTTTGAATAAAAATAAAATCACGAAGAGTCAATTATTATTTTGGACATTTTTTTATGCAGCTATTGGAAACTGTCCATATACAAATTATATGTTGTTATCTCCACATACATGTTTCTTCTACGGGAGATAATTGTATATCATATTATATTAGACACTAAATGTGAATAGCTCTTCAGATCAAGATTAAACTTGATTCGTTACGTTATGATAGTCAAACTCATTCTCTTAGACCTATCCTCCATCGGTGCAAGGAAATTTATTATTACAATAATTAATCGATCAACTCAAATCAAGAGTATTAGAAAAACATGGTTCGAGTTTTTAGCTTAAAAAGGGTTCGACTAAGAAATGCAGTAGTCTTAAAACTTTTTGTTAGTCAAGATATGATTTGCTCAATGAACTCTAGAAAGAGGGGTTGAATAGAGTTCACACTTTTTTAGAGTTTATCAATCACACTAACAATTTGGAAACATGATAGATTAACATTCAATAAAGTATTGGAATCAAATTTTCAATGATTAATGATATTGCGATCAATTAACTCAAATGAGCTTTGGGATATTTGTAGAAGAAAAAGTGAATGAAGTTTTTGAAAACACTTGATCTTCAATCAAATTAGTGAAGAGTGATAAACACTAAGCAATTGCACTATTGATAGAAACACAAAGAATAACAGAAGTTTCAACAATTAATCAAATATCTCATGTTGAGAATATATCAAAAGAGATTTTTATCTCAACAAATTAAAACAAGATATTGATCTAAAATAGAAATTTCTAAATTCTTAATCTTTCAATCAATTAAATCAAAAAATAGTAAAGTCTCCACCACACTCCGAATCAAACAAAATCAATAAATAACGAAATTGAATAAATTAAATGACTTAAGAGAAAGAGAAAATCACACGATGGTTTATATTGGTTCCTCTAATTCGTCCTCACATGTAGAGTACATTCGATCCTTATTAAAAGAATTGGAGTTTCTTCCATTATTTCGAACAAGATCCTTCGACAATTGTTGCAACATATATACACACCAATTCCTTCTTGTTAAACGCTATCGAACCAAATTTTTGGTACAATTCTCCAAAGTAATATGAACTGTATCTTCTAGAAGAAGAGTCCCTCTTAACTCATTGCAAGATAGTCACTAGAAAAACTACCTCTCTAGCCAAAATTGAAGATATCCCATCTTTATCCCTTAAGATCAATAGATATCTCCTCGATGATATGGTTTGAAATAGACACCCCAACACATATATTCCCTTTATGTTCTTTCTTGCACAAAACTTCAATTGCAAACTCGATTTGAATAAGAAAAAGTTTTCAACATGTATTATGATATTTAATACATGGAGTTTTTGGAATGGGTGAAAGTATTCTTAGATTTCCAAAAGGTTTAGGATTGTTTATATATGATGCATGACAAATTTTGGCAAAAGATTAATGCTTCCCAAAGGAATTAACAATTTTGTAACTGTTATAAAACTATCAAAAAAATCTCGACAGGTCTTCTGAATCGATCCATATATGTTATGAGTCGACTCACACGAATCTTGAAAAAAAGTTTTGAATCATGCATCAGTGTGAGTCAGTTCACACCTGTTGTGAGTCGACTAAGAAAACCTCATGTTTTTTATGGTGAGTTGATTTACAAGTCTATAACAAAAAAAAATGAGTTCTTCACATCTGTGAATCAATTCATAAGCATGTAAGTTGACTTACACTCATTATATAAACTACATAATCCTAGTTTTAACATCACAAAAAACACTAAGACAAATATAAGTTTTAGGAGCCCCTTATAGCTACACTTTTTAGAAAGAATATTATGTTCATATAGTTCTATCCAAATCTAGTGATTATCTATAGTTGTATGCGATTATAGAAAAAAAAATAATATTCCAACATTTGGTCTCTTTTGTTTCATATATTTTATGACTTTTTTGATGCACCATTCTATTGGAACCAAGTTGGTTCTATACTTAAACTTTTGATGTTTACAAAAGTACTTTTATGTAATCTTATTTTTGACTTAGAATAATAATGAAAAAATGCCACTAGAAGATGACGTCACCAAGGCAGAAGATTGAAGGTGCAAACACGAGAAGAGGGGGTTGAATTGTGTTTGTCAAACTTAATTACCTTTGTTGTTTTGTTAAATGTTGATTTAAATTATTTGATAAATAACTAATCAAATTCAGCAGCGGATAATAATAACATAATAACACATCAATTTATACTGGTTCACAGTTAACTAGGCTACGTCCAGTCCTTCCTCCAGAAGGCCTTTTCACTAATTCAAACTCCTTTGAATTACAACACCACTGACCCTTCAAGTCAGTCTTCCCAAACAGCCTGACAACCCTTGACTTTTGAGGAACAACAACACCTTGACTATACCCGCCAAGTCTTCTCAAACAGCCTGACAACCCCATACTTTTGAGGAACAACAATACCTTGACTAAACCAGCCAAGTCTTCTCAAATAGCCTGACAACCCCAGACTTTTGAGGAACAACAACACCTTGACTAAACCAACCAAGTCTTCTCAAACAGCCTGACAACCCCATATTGAAGAAGGAATCTTTAACTTCCTGAATAGCAATGATCTTTGGTCTCCACTTGATTGTCAGACTTGTAAGTATTTTCTTTACCTGATCAGCAGTAGTGTAACTCTTTTCTAGCACCCTTAATCCCGATACTAGAGTCTAGAATCTGGAAAACATAGTTTCAATGTCTTCATCTTCTTCCATCTTGAATAACTCGTACTTCTTGACTAGAATGTTAGCCTTTGCTTCTTGGACTTGCTTACTGCCTTCGTAAGTCAGAATCAGACTATCATAGATGCTCTTCGCTGTTTCTCTGTTAGTGCATTTGTTGAACTCTTTGAACGTGATTGCATTGATCATGAACGTTCTGGATTTGTGATGCAACTTGAACATCTTCTGATCAGCATCCATATCTCTTCTGGAAATTTTATCACCATAAACATCTTCTAGAGCAGTATAACCATCTTCCACCAAGAACCAAAGTTCGGGATCTTGTGAAATAAAAACACTTCTCAGCCTGTCATTCCAGAATTCAAATCGTTCTCCATCAAACATAGGTGGTCTATTGATGTTTCCTCCAGTAGCTTCTTCATTGAATCCGGACATGTTGATCCCTTGGATCTTTCCTCAAAAACTGTAAAGTGCTCAGCCTTGAGACCGAGCTCTGATGCCAAATTGAAGGTGCAAACACCTGAACGATGAAGTAGCAAAATTGATTTACAAGGAAGGGGGGTTTGAATTGTAAATCTCCCTTTTTAAAATTTCCTGAAAAACTTCAGTTTTGAACTCAAGAAAGTTCTTGGTTAAGGAAGCAGAAAAATGGAGAACGTTCTTGGTTTTATCAGAAAACGGAGAACGTTCAGATTAGTTTGTAAAACAGAAAAACAATTTTGTATTTTAATCTTGAAAAACAGATTGCTGGCTTGAATTGGAGCTTCGGATCAATTAAAACAGATTGAAAATGATCACAGAATGTTGTTGTAGAAAACTGTAGTGTAGTTGCTGGAGATTGATGATCAATCTGGAGCTTTAGCTTTTGGGTTTCCTGGAGATTGATAATCAATCTGGACTGATTTCTGAACATACTGGAAGCTTTCTTGATGCATTGTACATTGTCAAGATTGTTTATTAGTCTTGACATCATAACTGGAGAATGTTCAGTTTCTGCTTGAGCAGCTTGATTCATGGCCTTTTTTCTTTGTGATTCGAATGGTTTCTTTTGATTGTAATTGATCACATCTGTTCCTTGTCATGTACTCTTAATACTGATGTAAATTCGAGAGGTAACAACTTCAATACTGATGTTCCTTGACTAACCTAGCCAAGTCTTCTCAAACAGCCTGACAACCCCAGACTTTTGAGGAACAACAACACCTTGACTAAACCAGCCAAGTCTTCTCAAACAGCCTGACAACCCCAGACTTTTGAGGAACGATAACAACACCTTGACTCTACAGGTCAAGTCTTCTCCTACCAATCTGACAACCCCAGATTGAAGAAGGAATCTACACCAATATCGGGTTATATAATAAAGGTTTGAAACTTTGCAACGTTGCTTCTGGAAAGCTATTTGCTGCACTTATTCTTGCACTCTTTTATTGCTTCTGGAAAGCTGATTATTGCACTGAATTTCTCTCTAAAAAACACTTAGAAAATATTGCTCTTGCACATTTGTGTTTCTCTCTTTTGAACTCTCAGATAACTTTGAATTGAAGCTTGAGTTCTTGTGTTTTTCGATACTCTAATCTTCAGCATTTAGTCTCTATTTATAGTTGAACTTTAGGACTTCACTGATGCTTTACTTCTGGAGTGTATTTCGATTAACCTGTTTTGAGAATATTCTAGAGTAGTTTGCTCTGATTTTGTTTTGAGTCTTTTGCTCACTGATGCTTTACTTCTGGAGTGTATATCGATTAATCTGTTTTGAGCATTTTGCTCCGCTTCTGTGTTGAGCATACTTTTAGCTAGATTCCGTTTCTCGAGTCTTTTGCTCCAATTCTGTTTTGAGCATTTTTCTTAGATTATGTTTTGAGCATATTTTTAGCTAGATTCTGTTTCTCGAGTCTTTTGCTCCAATTCTGTTTTAAGCATTTTTCTCAGATTCTGTTTTGAGCATATTTCTCAGATTCTGTTTTGAGCATATTTCTCAGATTCTGTTTTGAGAATTTTTCTCAGATTTTGTTTTGAGCATTTTTCTCAGATTCTGTTTTGAGCATATTTCTCTGACAGATTCCTCTAATGATATCTTCTGGAGATATCCTCTGGTGACGTCATCTTCTGATGACATCCTCCTCTGATTTCTACTTCTGTTGATGTCATCTTCTGGTGACATCCTCTTGTGACGTCATCCTCTGATTTCTACTTCTTGTAACGTCATCCTCTGATCTATTCTTTTGATGACATTTTTCATTCTTCTTCTAAGTCAAATATGTTATTTTCATAAAATACATTTGTTAACAGCAAAAATTTAATTGCAAGAACCAACTTGGTTCCAACAAAGATAACGTCACCAGAAGATAAAATCAGAAGCAGAAGATGAGGACACCAGTGGATAAAATCAGAGAATGACATCGGAGGATACACCTCTTGAAGATATCAGAGGATGTCATCAAAAGGCAAAACATCAAAGGACAAAAAACATCATCAGAGGATATCTTTCTTGGTCTAGATAAGAAGGAAGCAGAGTCTAGAAGGAGACCTGGTCTAGACCAGAAGGAAGCTTGTCAGAGGGAGACTTGGTCAAGACCAGAAGGAAACATAAGTCAAACTTGGTCCAGAATTAATCCTGACCAAAAGATAGCTTGGTCCAGAGCAGAAGATAACTGGTCCAGAGTAAATGACTTGGTCCAGACTAGAAGATAGCATGGTCCAGAACATAAAACTCAGTCCAGATCAAAAGATTTGATTGTCTAGAACATAAGACTTAGTCCAGATTTAATCCAAACTTAGTTCAGACTTGATCCAGATTTAATCCAGACTTGATCCAGATCATAGGGTAAATGTTCAGATTAAAAGATCAATGGTCTATACTAAAGTATCATGATCCAGTATTGGCCGAGATCATAGGATCACAAAATTGGCGTAGATCAGATTATATAGTCCAGAGTTGGTCGAGATTAGAGGATCATACGGTCCAGATTTTAATCATGATGAAAATCTGTGAAGACTTGATTAATATTCGAAAAAGACTTGATTAAATTTTGAAATCCAAGCAGAAGAAGGTACTAAAAGCAGAAGCATAATCAGAAGATAATGATTTTGATGATCAGAAACTAGAGGAAGAGGAAATTGCTTTCATAACCAGAAAGGTGCTAAAGATGTGGCACAACAAAAAGAATAAGTTTTCCCAAAGGTATTCCAAGCATTCCAACAGAGGAAAGGAAGAACATGAAAAGAAGAGCATCATCTGCTATGGATGCAATAAACCTGCACACATCAAGTCAGAATGTACAAACCTGGAGAAACGGAAACACCAGAAGAAAGAATCCAGACCCAAGAAGAAGAATCTGATGGCTACATGGGATGATTATGATGAATCGTCTGATGATGAAGAAGAAAAATTGGCTATGATGGCTCACATCAACTCTGCCTCTAGATCCAACACAGACTCTGACTCTGGAGGTGAATTAGAAGGTGAAGAAGCAGAATTGGCTATGATGGCTCACATCAACTCTGCCTCTGGATCCAACACAGACTCTGATTCTAGAAGTTAAGCAGAAGCTAAAGAAGCAAAATTGGCTTTGATGGCTCACACCAACACTGCCTTTGGATCCAACACAGATTCTGATTCTAGAAGTGAATCATCAGATGAAGAAAAAGAGGTATTTTCTGAATTCACCCGATCTGATTTAATTACTGCAATGAGTTATATTTTAAATGTTAATAACAAATTGTCTTTAAAAATGAAAACACTTAGGGAAGAAAATAAGATTCTAAACAAAGAAATCAATGTTTTAAAGAATCAAAATGCATAATGTAAAACAGAAAATGCAATTCTTAAAACTGATATTGCTGAACTTAAGGCTGAAAACTTAAGTCTAAAAAGTAATCTTTGTTCAACATCAAGTGAAAATATTGTATGTAATTCTGATATGCATGAACAAGTATTACAAGATTTTATTTCTAATGGTATGGAAAGAAGCAAATATGCTTCTATGATCTATGGAGTTAGTAACAATGGTAAAAGAGGCATAAGATTTGATGAATCTGTAACTGTAACTAAACCTATTTCCTCTGATGTTTTGTGTGCTGTTTGTGCTAAGAAAGGTCACTCAAAATTGTCTTGTCCCATGATAAAATCAAGGAAAGTCAAGAAACCTTTCAAGACTAACAAACCAGGACCCAACCAGATTTGGGTGCCTAAAAACAAAATTATCTTTGTTGCAGATGTCCTCAACAATCAAGTTGCAACGCCAATCATGGTACTTGGAAAGTGGATGCTTGCGTTATATGACATGAGAAAAGTCTATGTTCCAAGAACTAAGCTTGAGCAGATGAGGGACAGTGACTTTTGGAGGAAAGCAAAAAGGCTAAATCATTGGTCAAGGCACGGTTGGTAATGGTACTTCTTCTTCTATTAAAGATGTCTTATTAGCTAAAGGTCTTAAGCATAATTTATTAAGTATTAGTCAGTTTAGTGATAATAATTATGATATTATATTTAATCAAAAAACATGCAAAGCAATTAGTCAGAAGGATGGATCAATACTCTTTACAGGTCAGAGGCAAAACAATATCTATAAGATAAATCTGTTTAGTCTAGAGAAACAAAAGGTTAAGTGTCTTATGTCAATAAATGAAGATAAACTAATTTGGCATAAAAGATAGGTCATGCAAACCTTAGATTAGTTTCAAAACTGAATAAACTTCAAATGGTGAGAGGTCTACCTAAGCTTAGCTACAAAACTAAAATTATGTGTGAAGCTTGTCAAAAGGGAAAACAAACTAAAAACTCTTTTAACCCTAAAAATGCAATCTCTACCTCAAAGCCCATTGAGCTCTTACACATAGATCTATTTGGGCCAGTGAAAACAGTATCACTAAGTGGAATGAAATATGGTTTTGTTATAGTAGATGATTACACTAGGTGGACATGGGTAAAAGTTTTAAGAAGTAAGGATGAATCCCTCAAAGTGTTTATCACATTTTTCAAACAAATCATGAATGAAAAATGTTTTAAAATTATAACAATTAGAAGTGATCATGGAGGAGAATTTGAGAAAAAATTCTTTGATAGTTTTTGTGATGAGAATGGAATCTCTCACAACTTTTCCTCTCCTAGAACACCCCAACAAAATGTTGTTGTAGAAAGAAAGAATAGATCACTCCAAGAAATGGCCAGAACCATGTTAAATGATATGAATGTTGCAAAACACTTTTGGGCTGAAGCAATTAATACTGCATGTTACATTCAAAATAGAGTCTATATCAGATCCATATTGAATAAAACACCATATGAATTGTGGAAAGATAAAAAGCCTAACATCTCTTATTTTAAATAATTTGGCTGTACTTGTTATATGTTGAACACTAAAGTTAATCTTGGAAAATTTGATTCTCGATCTCAAAAGTGTACCTTCATTGGTTACTCTGAAAGATCCAAGGCATATAGAGTGTTTAATAAGGAAACTAATATTGTGGAGGAACCCATACATGTTAAATTTGATGACAAACAGCTTGACCTTGAAAAGTCAAAGCAAGATGAAGATAGTGCAGGTTTACCAGAACCAAAGGAAGTTGGTGTAGAAAAACCAAGAGAACTTGAAAAAGTAGAGGATGAAAGAAAAACAGAATAACACGACAAATCATCAAAGGATGAATCTGAAGATAAGTTAGAAGGAAGATGTAGATGGAAGTACAAGTCATCTTATCCTGAAACACTAATCATTGGAAGTGCAAGTGATCCTTTAAGGACTAGATCATCACTTAAAGAAACCATTTTGTTTGGCTTGCTCTCATCTATTGAGCCTACCTCTGTTGATGAAGCATTGATAGAAGATGGATGGATTCTTGCAATGCAAGAAGAGTTAAATAAATTTGAGAGGAATGATGTTTGGGATTTAGTACAAAAACCAGAAAAGAACATTATTGGAACCAAGTGAGTTTTCATAAACAAGCTAAATGAAAAGGGTGAAGTTGTCAGAAACAAGGCAAGACTTGTTTCACAAGGCTACAATCAGCAAAAAGGCATTGACTACACTGAGACATTTGCTCCAGTGGCCAGGTTAGAAGCCATTCGTATCCTACTTGCCTTTGCTGCTAATAATAACATTACATTATTTCAAATGGATGTTAAAAGCGCATTTCTAAATGGTTATATAAGTGAAGAAGTCTATGTTAAACAACCCCTAAGTTTTGAAAGTTCTGAATTGAAGGTGAAAACACGAGAAGGGGGGGGGGGTTGAATTGTGTTTGTAATACTTGAATTCTTTTTCAGTTTTTGATGATTATTTAAAATCTGATATATAAGCAAGCAGAATTAGCAGCGAATAAAGTAAAACAATCAACACAAAGATTTATCCTGGTTCACCATTAACTAAGCTACATCCAGTCCCTTCACCTTGAAGGATTTTTCCACTAATTCAAAACCTCTGAATTACAACAGCACTACTGACCCTCCAAGTCAGTCTTCCCAAACAGTCTAACAATCCTAGACTTTTGAGGAACACAGAACCTTGACTTCACAAGTCAAGTCTTCTCCTACCAATCTGAGAACCCCAGATTGCAGAAGGGATTTCAACACCTTGAATCTAATAGCTAAGTCACCTGCTACTTCTTCTGACTCTTCATATTGTAGACTCTACTTCAACATTATAGATCTGATGCAAGGGAACAAAAAACAAAAGTACTTGCTTCTGGAAAGCTAATACTCACAATTAACCTCACTGAAAACTCGAGTGTTTGCCTCTGGAAGTTTATGGCTCTTTTACTGATTTTCAATACTTCATGCTGCTACCTGAAGCCTCCTTATATAGCTGCAAATTGGGCTTTGTCCAAGCTTAAATTCAAAATAAATCTTGCTCTGATTTCCTTTGAAAATACTGTTGGCCAATCCTGTTTCACTTAAATAAAAATCGTATCTTTTTAGCTTCAGATTGCATTTGAAAATTCTTTTGACCAATCTTGTTTCTTTTAATTTCAAACCATATCTTTTTAAGCTTCAGATTGCATTCAAATTTCTTCAAGTCTTCAGTGAATTTTTGAATCAAATCCCCTTAATACTTTGATCAACTTTCTATCAAAATTTAATCAAGTCTTCTTCGAATTTTAATCAAGTCTTCACTGATTTTTGTCAAGATTAAAATCTGGACCGTTTGATCTTCTGATCTCGACCAGCTCTGGACTTATGTAATATGATCTGTGCCAATTCTGTGATCCTCTGATCTCGGCCAACACTGGATCATATGATCTGATCTGAACTATTTTATGATCTTCTGATCTCGGCCAACACTGGGCCGTGATATTTAAATCAGGACCATTGATCTGAACATTTTCCCTCTGATATGGACCGTCTAGACTAAGTCTAGATTGAATCTGAATTAAATCTGGACTTTTAATCTCGACCATTGATCTTTTAATCTGGACATTTATCTTCTGATCTCGATCAAATCTGGACTGAGTCTAGATTGAATCTGAATTAAATCTAGACTTGTGATATTTTAATCTGGACATTAATCCTCTGATCTGGACTGAGTTTTATGTTCTGGACCATGCTATCTTCTGGTCTGGACCAAGTCATTTGTTCTGGACCAGTTATCTTCTGCTTTGGACCAAGTCTAGATTAAGTCTGGACTGATTCTTATATTCACGACCAAGCTATCTTCTGGTCAGGATTAAGTCTGGACCAAGTCTCCCTCTGACAGGCTTCCTTCTGGTCTGGACCAGGTCTCCTTCTGGACTTTGCTTCCTTCTGATATGGGCCAAGAAAGATATCCTCTGATGATGTTATTTGTCCTTTGATATTTTGGCTTTGATGACATCCTTTAATATCCTCTGGAGCTGTATCCTCTGGTGCCTTCAGGATGCATCCTCTGGTACCCTCTGGATGTTTCCTTTGGCCGAACCTTTCTGGTGACATTTCTATCCTCTGGTTGCTTCCTCTGGATGTATCCTCTCGTGGTTTCATCCTCTAATTTTGCACAACTTCTGATTTGTTCTTCTAAGTCAAAATACTATTTACATAAAATACTTTTGTTAACATCAAAACTTTAATTGATCGAACCAACTTGGTTCCAACATGAATTTCCAAACCATGTTTTTAAACTTAAAAAATCTTTGTATGGTTTAAAATAAGCACCTAGGGCATGGTATGATAGACTTAGTAACTTCTTGCTTAAAAATAACTTTGAAAAAGGACAAGTAGACAATACACTTTTTAGAAAATCAATATAAGCTGATATTCTTATTATTCAATTTTATGTTGATGACATTGCTTTTGGATCTACTAATGGCACTTTTTGCCAAGAATTTTCTGAATTAATGAAGCATGAATTTCAAATGAGTATGATGGGAGAACTTATTTTCTTCCTAGGGATACAAATTCAGCAGAGTCAAAAGGGTATATTGATTCATCAAACGAAATATACAAAAGAGCTTGTAAAAAAATAGCTACACCAATGCACCATACTTGCTCACTTGAAAAGGATGATTCATGCCCAAAGGTTGATAAAAAAACCTATAGAGGTATGATAGGATCTCTACTATACCTCACTGATTCTAGACCTAACATCATGTTTAGTGTATGTGTATGGGCAAGATTTCAGTATGACCCCAGGGAATCCCATTTAACTGCTGTTAAGAGAATCCTTAGATAACTAAAAGGCACTACCAATCTTACCTTGTTCTACAAGAAAATGAAGGTGCAAACACGAGAAAGGGGGTTGAATTGTGTTTGCCAAACTTTGAATCTTTTTGCTGTTTATTTGAATGTTGATGGGATTTACTTGATAAATAAATAATTAGACTTAGCAGCGGAAAATAACAGCTTAAGAACACAACAATTTATCTTGGTTCACCATTAACTTGGCTACATCCAGTCCCTTCATCCTGAAGACTTTAATCCACTAATTCAAAACCTTTGAATTACAGCACCTGACCCTCCAAGTCAGTCTTCTCAAATAGCCTGACAACCCCAGACTTTTGAGGAACGAAAACAACACCTTGATGAAGGTGTAAACACGAGAAGGGGGATTGAATTATGTTTGACTAACTTGAATACTTTTTATGTTTTTGCAGTTTTATAACAAAACCTGAAGTATGAATCAAACACAGTTAGCAGCGGATAGAAAGTAAATATAAAACACAGAATTTTATACTGGTTCACCGTTAACGAGGCTACGTCCAGTCCCTTCACTTTGAAGGATTTCACTAATTCAAAACCTTGAATTACAACAATACCACTGACCCTCCTAGTCAATCTTCTCAAAAAGTCTAACAATCTTAGACTTTTGAGGAATACAACACCTTGACTTCTCAAGTCAAGTCTTCTCCTACCAATCTGACAACCCCAATTTGTAGAAGGAATTACAACACCTTGAATCTAATTGCTAAGTAATCTGCTACCCCTTTTGACTCCCTCAAATTGTAGACTCTACTTCAACAACTTAGATCTAACACAAGGGAAAGAAAAACATGAGTGGTTGCTTCTAGAAATCAGAAACTCACAATTAACCTCACTGAAAACTCGAGTGTTTGCTTCTGGAACTGTATGAACCTTTTGTGATTTTCGAAACTGAGTATTCTACCTTGAGCCTCTTTTTATAGATGAAGAATTAGGGTCTCTTCCAGCTTAAATTCGAGCTGTATCTTGCCAGATACTCTTGCAAAAATAACTTGGCCAATCAGGTTTCTCTTAAATAAAAAACATATATTTTTAGCTCCAGATTTGCTTTCAAAAATAACTTTGGCCAATCGTATCTTTAATTATTTCTGGATCAAATCTTTCTTCCCGCCAATAGCTTCTGAATTCCCACAAGACTTCAATTTATTTTTGTATCAAATCCTTTTAATACTTTGATCAAATTTAATCAAGTATCCACTGATTATCATCATGATTAAATCTGGACCGTTTGATCTTCTGCTCTCGTCCACATCTGGACCATACAAACTGATCTGCTGTGATCCTCTGATCTCGGCCAACCCTGGACCACACTTTCTGATCTTCTGATCTCGACCACTCTGGACTTGCAATCTGATCTGCTGTGATCCTCTGATCTCGGCGAATACTAGACCACACGTTCTGATCTTTTGATCTCGGCCAACATTGGGCCATATGGTCTGATCTTCTGATCTCGGCCAACACTGGGCCATATGCTTAAATCTGGACCATGGATGTGAACTTCTTCCCTATGATTTGGACCAATTCTAGAGTGGGCCTGCATTGAACTGAAATTAACTCGGGACAAAGGATATTTAATTCGGGACATTTACCTCTTGATCTGGATCAGGTCTGGATTAAATCTGGACATCATTTCTTCTAGTCTAGACTTAGTTTCATACTCTGAACCAAGCTATCTTCTGGTCTGGGCCAAATCTGGACCAAGTCACTTGTTCTGGACCAATTATCTGAAGCTCTGGTTAAGTCTGGATCAAGTCTGGACTGTTATCATTTCACTGCCAAGCTATCTTCTGGTCAGAATAAATTTTGGACCAAGTTTGATTTATGATTCCTTCTAGTCTAGATCAACTCTCCCTTTGGCAGGCTTCCTACTGGTCTTGTCCAAGTCTCTTTCTGGACTCTGCTTCCTTCTGATCTGGGCCATGAAAGATATCCTCTGATGGTATTTTGACATCCTAGAGTATCCTCTAGTGCTTTCAGGATGCATCCTCTGGTACCTTCTGGATGCATTATCTGGTGACTTCTGGAGGTGTATCCTCTGGTCTGATTTTACCTTCTGATTACTCATCTTCTGCCTTTGGTGACTTCAGCTTCTGGCTCTGATAACTTCATCTTTTGGTGGCATTTAATATAGTAATTCAAGGTACAAAATAAGATTATATGTAGTGCTTTTGTAAACATCAAAATCCTAAGTACTTAGAACCAACTTGGTTCCAACAATCTCCCCCTTTTTGATGATGACAAAACCTTAACTTATTTTGCTACCTTGTCACTCAAAGTACTTGAAATACTCCCCCTCGGACCAATCTCTCCCCCTAAGTCTAATACTGACTTTTTCTTCTCCTTTTCAACTCCTTCTTGAATCACTCTTTCTTTTATTCTCTTCTCCTCTCCTTTTCAACTCCTTCTTTATTCATCTCTTTCTGATTTATTTTTCTTTCTCCCTGTTTCTTTTCCTTTTTAACTCCTTCTCTTTTCACTCTTTCTTTTTCTCTCTCCCTGTTTCTTTCTCCTTTTCAACTCCTTCTCTTTTCATCTCTTTCTTTTTCGCTCCTCCTTTCTTTTTATCTCTCCTTTTCTACTTATTTATTCTTTCTCTCTCTCTCTCCCCCTTTTTGTCATCAGCGAAAAAGAGGTCCTACTATTTTTGTATTTTTGTTTTTCTCTTTACAAAGTACATAAATTAAAAACAAAAAAATAAAAGACATAAATTCAAATTACAAGAAAATTAAAAACTCCGAAGAAGACTACGTGAGCTAGTCAGATATGGAGATAATGTTGAGATGCTTCTTGATGAACTTGAACCTATCTTCAGGTAATGCTTTGGTGAAGATGTCAGCCCATTGATGATTAGTGTCCACAAACTGGATGCTTAAAGTCCCTTTTTGAACATGGTCCCTAATGAAATGGTGTTTTATTTCAATGTGTTTGGCTCTAGAGTGTAAGATATAGTTCTTGGTTAGGTTTATGGCCGAAGTGTTATCACAGAATAAAGGGATATTGGTTTCAAAGATGTTGTAATCTTCAAGTTGATGTTTCATCCAAATTAACTTTGAGCTGCATCATGTTGCTGATATATACTCAGCTCTGGCTGTTGACATGGCAATGGTGCTTTGTCTTTTGCTTGACCAAGAGATCAAATTATCACCTAAGAATGTGCAGTTGCCACTTGTACTTCTCCTTTCCAGATTGTCTCCAACATAGTCAAAATGACAAAAACCTCTTAGTTTGCAGGTGAGGGTTTTCTTGTATAACAAAGTAAGGTTGGTGGTTCCTTTAAGGTATCTCAAGATTTGGTTGACAGCAGTTAAATAGGATTCCCTAGGGTTAGCTTGAAAACGGGCACAGACACAAACACTAAACAAAATGTCAGGTCTAGAAGCAGTTAAATAAAGAAGGGATCCAATCATACCTCTATATGTTTTCTGGTCTACCTTTTGGTTGGTTTCATCTTTCTCAAGTAAGCAGGTTGGGTGCATGGGGGTGACCATAGGCTTACATTCACTCATTTTGAACTTTTTAAGATGTTCTTTAGTGTATTTAGATTGGTGAATGAGTATACCTGATTTACCTTGGTGAATCTGAATTCCAGGAAAAACTTAAGTTCTCCCATCATGCTCATTTGGAACTCTTTCTGCATTAGGTCAGAAAACTCCTTGCACAAAGTGCCATTAGTGGATCCAAAGATGATATCATCAACATAAACTTGAATAATTAAAATATCTTTTTTAATGGATTTCCTAAATAGAGTATTATCAATCTGGCCTCTATCAAATTCATTCTTAAGCAAAAAGTTGCTAAGTCTGTCATACCATGCCCTTGGTGCTTGCTTTAAACCATATAAAGATTTTTTAAGTTTAAAAACATGGTTTGGAAAATCAGAATTTTCAAATCCAGGGGGACTGTTTGACATAGACTTCCTCACTTATATAGCCATTTAAGAATGCACTTTTAACATCCATTTGATACAGAATTATATCATGATTAGCAGCAAATGATAAAAGAATTATAATTGCTTCTAACCTAGCCACTGGAGCAAAATTCTTAGTGTAATCTATACCTTCCTATTGACTGTATGCTTGAGGTACAAGTCTGGCTTTGTTCCTTACCACTTCACCTCTTTCATTGAGTTTATTCCTGAACACCCACTTGGTTCCAATAATGTTTTTGTTTGGTCTGGATACCAGATCCCAAACATCATTCCTTTGGAATTCATTTAGCTCTTCTTGCATTGCAAGTATCCAACCTTCCTCTGCCAAAGCCTCATCAACATTGCTTGGTTCAATTGTTGATAGTAAACCAAACAGACTAGTTTCTCTACTTGATGATCTGGTCTTTAAAGGTTCTGTTGCACTTCCAATAATGAGAGTTTCTGGATGTGAAGACTTGTACTTCCGTCCATTCTTTCCCTCTGACTTGTCTTCAGAGTCAGCATGTTCTTCTTCCTTGCTTTCATCTTTATCGTTCTCAAGTTCTGCTGTAGGTCCAGCTTCTGGTTCCTGTGCCTCTAGTTCACCTGCAATTTCCTCATCTTGCTTTAACTTTTCAGAGTCAAGATATTTGTCATATAACATAATACAAATAAAATAATTTAAAAATGAACTTAATACAGCCAAACAATTAATTATGCTTCTGGTGGTTTTTGCTTGTTTTTGAAACCACTGGAATGTTGTTTCTGCTAAAGTGTTCAATTCGTGTGAATTACCTGGTTCTTTAAATCTTTGAGAAACTCCAAAATTCTTATCTAGCTTTGATTTTTAAGATCAAGCTTCTTGTTATCACAGTAAACATAAATATCAAACAATAATAGTATTTACAGCAAGATGTAACCTCTATGTCAGCAGTTTCAGTTTTAATCTGAAAATCATCATGCTTCTGATTTTCCGATTCTGAATCTGTATGTTCTGTGATTAAATGATTTGGATGAAGGGTTTTAAATTCCCTTCCAGGTTTGTAGTCTTGATGAATTTCACTGGAGTGTTTGAAGAACTCTCCTGATTCTTATTCTTCTCTTTCTGCTTCGGCTGATACACCATGTTCCTCTGGTGATTCTGGAACTTATGGTGATTCTGGTAATTCTGCTTCTTCTGGTAATACTGAAGCTGATGTGTATGATTCTGCTGTTTGTGGTTGAACCTCTGATTCTGATACTTATACTAGTTCTGGTTCGGGTTCTGGTACTGATTCTGATTCTGGTTCCAGCGTAGGTTCTGGTTCCAATTCCTGTACCTCTGATACTGGTTCCAGTTCTGATTCTGGTTCCAGTTCCTATTCTGATTCGTGTGATATGTGTAATTCCTTTGATATTTCCTGTTCCTCCTATGATTTTGCTTCTGGTTCTGATAGGTATTGTGTTGACCAGTTATTCTTCTACCAGAGTTAATTGGCTTCTGTTTGGTAGATGTTGGAACATAAACCTTCTTCTGCTTGTGCATTGCCAACATCCATTGTCCATGCACCATTGTTGGTGTCTCCTTCTGGTTGCTCAGAATATCTGCAACATAGACAATTTGATCTTTTGGTACCCAGAACTGATTGGGTCCAAGTTTTTTTAGTTTTAATAGCTCTCTGATCTTGTTTAGATTTACCATTTGACAAGATAATTCAAAATGACCTTTCTTAGCACAAACAACGCATTAAACATCAGAATAAACAGTTTTAGTTTCAGCAATAGTTTCTGTAAAACCAAGACCTCTCTTTCCAATGTTACTGTTTCCATAAATCATAGATGCATATTTACTTCTTTCCATTCCATTAGAAATAAAGTTTTGAAAGTGGAACAAATATTACTTGATTCATGCATATTAGATTCACAAGCAGTTTTGGAAGTGGAACAAACCCTAAACCCTAAAAATTGCTCATGCATATTAGATTCACAAGCAGTTTTGGAAGTGGAACAATATTACTTGAGAGTTTGGTTTTCAGATTTGAGTCTTGCAACTTCAGTTTTAAAATCCTTTTTTTCAGTTGCATACTCAGAATTTTGATTCTTTAAAACTTGGATTTCTTTGGTCAGATTTTTCTTATCTTCCCTAAGAGTTTTCAGTTTTAAAGACATCTTATTGTTTGCATCTAAAAATTCTTTTACAGCATCGATTAATTCAGATTTAGTGAGATCAGAAAATTCCTCATTGTCTTCATCTTCTGAATCTGTTCCAGAGCCTGAGCTGTATCTAGAACTTGAGTTGGTATGAGCCATTAGAGCCAGAATTGATATGTCCAGGTTCATTGCATTCATAACAGATGATGCTCTTCTTGTCAGATTCTTCCTTTCCTTTGCTGTTATGTTTCTTCTGGGAGCCTCTCATCTTCTTGTTTTCCCAGATCTTAACCATGTGTTTGGTTAAGTAAGCCATATCATCAAGTCACTGTCGCTATCCTCTAATTCTGGTGCTGCCCTGGCAGCTTTCTTATGTTTCGACTTCAGGGCCATATTCTTCTTCTTCTTTGGTTCATCTACTTCCAGTTCTATTTCATGAGACTTGAGTAACCTGATCAGATCTTCAAGTCTTACGTTATTCAGATCTCTGGCTTGCTGAACTGCAGTAACCATTGGTCTCCACTTGGTTGGTAAGCTTCCTAGAATCTTCTTGACATGATCTGCTGTTGTGTAGCTTTTCTTCAAGACCTTCAGTCCAGATATCAGAGTTTGGAATCTACAGAACATTCCATCAATGTCTTCATCAGCTTTCATCTTGAACATCTCATACAGTTTGACCAGTATGTTAGCCCTTGCTTCTTGAACCTGCTGGTTTCCTTCATAGGCCAGAACCAGACTGTCAAATATGCTCTTTGTTGTTTCTTTATCTGTGCATATTTCAAATTCCTTGAATGTGATGGCACTAATCATGATGTTTCTGGACTTGTGATGCAGTTTGTATAATCTGCTCAAGTCTGGTTTCATATCTTCCATGTCCAGTTCTTTAGTTGGATCTCCTGGAACAGTAGGTGCGGTGTATCCTTTGACTATTAGCTTCCATAATTCAGGATCTTGAGACATGAAGAAACTTCTCATTATGTCCTTCCAATACTCAAACTTGTCTCCATCAAACAGTGGTGGTCTGTTGATGTTGCTTCCATAATCATCTTTGGATTCTGCCATGTTGTTGACCCCTTGGACTTTTCCTCAAACACTAGTTAAGTGCTCAGCCTTAAGACCGAGCTCTGATGCCAATTAAAGGTGCAAACACGAGAAAGGGGGTTGAATTGTGTTTGACTAACTTGAATACTTTTTCTGTTTTTGCAGTTTTATAACAAAACCTGATGTATGACTCAAACAGAGTTAGCAGCGGATACAAAGTAAATATAAAACACATAATTTTATACTGGTTCACCGTTAACGAGGCTACGTCCAGTCCCTTCATTTTGAAGGATTTCACTAATTCAAAACCTTGAATTACAACAATACCACTGACCCTCCAAGTCAGTCTTCTCAAACAGTCTAACAATCCTAGACTTTTGAGGAATACAACACATTGACTTCTCAGGTCAAGTCTTCTCCTACCAATCTGACAACCCCAGATTGTAGAAGGAATTACAACACCTTGAATCTAATTGTTAAGTAATCTGCTACCCTTTCTAACTCCCTCAAATTGTTGACTCTACTTCAACAACTTAGATCTAACACAAGGGAAAGAAAAACAGGAGTGCTTGCTTCTGGTAAGCTGAAACTCACAATGAACCTCACTGAAAACTCGAGTGTTTGCTTCTGGAAGTGTATGACTCTTTTGTGATTTTCGATACTGAGTATTCTACCTTGAGCCTCTTTTTATAAATGAAGAATTAGGGTCTCTTCCAGCTTAAATTCGAGCTGTATCTTGCCAGATACTCTTGCAAAAATGACTTGCCCAATCGGGTTTCTATTAGATAAAAAACATATCTTTTTAGCTCCAGATTTGCTTTCAAAAACAACTTCTGATCTGGGTCAGGAAAGATATCCTCTGATGGTATTTTGACATCCTGGAGTATCCTCTGTTGCTTTCAGGATGCATCCTCTGATACCTTCTCGATGCATTATCTGGTGACTTCTAGAGGTGAATCCTCTGGTTTGATTTTACCTTCTGATTACTCATCTTCTGCCTTTGGTGACTTCAGGTTCTGCCTCTGATAACTTCATCTTCTGGTGGCATTTACTATAGTAATTCAAGGTACAAAATAAGAATACATGAAATGCTTTTGTAAACATCAAAATCCTAAGTACTTAGAACCAACTTGGTTCCAACACTTGACTCTACAAGTCAAGTCTTCTCCTACCAATCTGACAACCCCAGATTGAAGAAGGAATCTACACCACTATCGGGTTTGATTACAAAGGTTGGAACTCTGCAAAGTTGCTTCTAGAAAGCTGATTGCTGCACTAAATTTCTCTCTCGAAAAAACTTAGAAAATTTTGCTTTTGCACTCAAGTGATTCTCTCTTTTGAACTCTCAAATTGTGTTGAATATGAAGATTGAGTTCTTGTATATTCAATGCTTTGATGTTGCTGCCTGAAGCCTCCTTTTATAGCTGCAAATAGGGCTTTGTCCAAGCTTAACTTCGAAATAAATCTTGCTCAGATTTCCTTCAAAATTACTGTTGGCCAATCCTATTTCACGTAAATTAAAATCGTATCTTTTTAGATTCATATTGCATTTAAAAATTCTGTTGACCAATCTTGTTTCTTTTAATTTCAAACCATATCTTTTTAAGCTTCAGATTGCATTCGAATTTCTTCAAGTCTTCAGGGATTTTTTGAATCAAATCCCCTAAATACTTTGATGAAATTTCTATCAAAATTTAATGAAGTCTTCTTCGAATTTTAATCAAGTCTTCATTGATTTGCATCATGATTTAAATTTTGGACCGTATGATCTTCTGATCTCGACCAACTCTGGACCATGTAATCTGATCTGTACCATTTCTGTGATCCTCTGATCTCAATCAATTCTGGACCATGTGATCTGATCTGTACCATTATGTGATCCTCTGATCTCGGCCTATTCTGGACCATGTGATCTGATCTGCACCATTATGTGATCATCTGATCTCGGCCTATTCTTGACCATGTGATATGATCTATACCATTCTGTGATCTGGACCATTGATCTTCTACTCTGGATCATTGATATTTTAATCTGAACCATTGATCTTTTCAACTGGACCATTTATCTTCTAGTCTGGAACATTGATCTTTTAATCTGGACATTAATCTTCTGATCTGGACCAAGTCTGGATTGAGTCTGAATTAAATCTGGACTAAGTCTTATGTTCTGGACAATTATATCTTCTGATATAGAATAAGTTTTATGTTCTGGACCATGCTATCTTATGGTCTGGACCAAGTCATTTTTTCTGGACCAGTTATCTTCTGCTATGGACCAAGTCTGGATTAAGTCTGGATTGAGTCTTATATTCACGACCATGCTATCTTCTAGCCAAGATTAAGTCTGGATCAAGTCTGACTTTTGTTTCCTTCTGGTCTGGACCAAGTCTCCTTCTGACAAGCTTCCTTCTGGTCTAGACCAGGTCTCCTTCTGGACTCTGCTTCCTTCTGATCTGGGCCAAGAAAGATATCCTCTGATGATGTTATTTTTCCTTCCCTTTGATGATATCCTTTGATTGATGCTATCCTCTAATGTTTGCCTGTGATGACATCCTCTGGTATCCTCTGGAGGTATCTTCTGGTACTGTAACACCCCGAGTTTAAAACACAGCGCGGATGCATTTTTTTTTTATTTATTTTTTTTATTTTTTAAATTAATAATTAAAATAAGTTTTCCCAAATTTATTTCAAAAGAATTAAAATAAGGTTCTTCGTAAAATAGTATGTTATTGATTAATCGATGAACGTAAACCAAATACTTCATCAGGATTATCACTAAGTACTTATCTTGGAAATTAGTTTTTAAACATTAATACATCCCAAAATATCATTGTCATAATACATCAACAGCAAATATCAGAGTACATGGTTCAGCGGAAAATAGTACAGAATTTCCAAAATAAGACAAATTACAATTTTAACCCAAAACCTAATACATTAAGTCTAACTGATCATGCGCTGAAGCTGCAGTAGCATGGATTCCCTCCGCATCCCACGCAAGTCTCCTCTGACTTTGCAGCTCGCTTCGACGTAACCTCCTCCTCTTCCTCGTCATACAGAGAAGGGTCAGTCTCCTCCGAAGTCAAGTCAATACACACTCGTGGCCGCTTTGGCGGTGCCAGAATCTCGTAGCAGTCATCGGAAATCCTAGATGGACTCGGAATCTCAGTCGCTACTGGTCTCAGCTCATCACGCTTCTCTACCGCATCAGACTCATGTATCTCTCTTCCAATCACAGGGTTGGGAGTCACCACTCCTACAGTGGCCTCCGCCTCAACCCCTTCAATAGGCTCCTCAGCATCGTCAAAAACTCCGTGCGCCTCTAACACCAGGCGGGAAGGCACGGGAAAATCTATGCTCGCGTGAGTGCGCTCTACGAAGTCTTCCACGCCATCAGTCCTACTTGTCCGCTCTAGCCACCCCGTATAAGTCGCTCTGCTTGAGAGGGGTCAAAAGCCCAAGCAGTGCGCGAGTAGCGGTCAAGGAAATTCAACGACGTTTCCGTCGTTCGGGTACCCACGGGCGGCGTGGGTTTGGGAGGCATCTGAGGGCAAAGCCCAAAGTCCACAAAATATAGCAAGGGGTCACCGACCGAAAATAACAGATAATCACATAGCATATATTGCACAACAACATGTATAATCATGGTATAACATATGATGATGAGGAAATAATCATGCTCATTTGAAAATTACGACTTTCATGCCTTTTCAAAACAGCAGTCAATGATTATGAAGTATGCGGTAAGTACAAACACACGTCAACAAAACACAGTCATTAATTCCGAATTTCAGATTCTGAACAGCACTCACACACATTAATTTCCAACATTCATCATATAAAACAATCGTGACACGCCGGTCAAATCCCTCAATGTAATGCATATATGCTCATGCAAAATTTTCTTGGAATCACCAAGGTGCAGTCGCTCACAGACCAGCACAATTTAACGGCCATCATGACCACGGTGCAATCGCTCAACAGATCAGCACCAGTGCAGACGCTCAACAGTCCAGCACATCGTACAGTCGCTCAACAGACCAGCACGTTTGACATCACCCAAGGTACAATCGCTCAACAGATCAGTACCTAATGGAGACGCTCAACAGTCCAGCACTCGTGCAATCGCTCAACAGATCAGCACGGGGTTGCGCATTTCAGGGTACAGACGCTCAACAGTCCAGTACCAGTGCAGACGCTCAACAGTCCAGCACTTATATACCAAAGTACAATCGCTCAACAGATCAGTACTTAGTGCAGATGCTCAACAGTCCAGCACTCGTGCAATCGCTCAACAGATCAGCACGTGGTTGCGCATTACTCTGTGGCCCACCGCGGGTACCACTTGACTATGCAATGCATGAATATGCAGTGTTTCACTTCTCTAGAAACAGAATGCAAAATCAGACAATTCATGCTCTTCATCATGTTTAAATATTTCAACACAGTCATAAATAACAACATCATAATCATGATTAAACAGTCCATTAATCATTAACACTTTGAAAAGTTTTCCCAGACTCTTAAAATTCAATTACAGAGTTTAAAACTGAGGATTTCTGGAATTTTACGAATCTGTATTCGAATACAACTCCTCTGTATTCGAATACAGAAGCCAAAAACAGTGCAGATTCACACCCTGTATTCGAATACAGCCCTCTGGTATTCGAATACAGGGGCAGTCACAGTGTACAAAACAACATTTCTCACTACATCAGTAAAGTTTCAAAAACTTCATCACCACAACTTCAAAATGTCACCAAAAATTCCATTTGAATTCTCCACAACAATCCCAACATTCCCCAAACACTCAGGGTTTACAAAACACTCTTAAAAACTTGGAAATTCTGGAAATTCGAATCTGTATTCGAATACAGACCCCCGCATTCGAATACAGAAGCATGAACTGCAGTTTTAACATTCTGTATTCGAATACAGCATGACTGTAGTCGAATACAGGAGTTCAACCTTTGAAAAATACAGCCTTTTCTCCCATGTCACTTAAAGTTTTTCAAACATGTTTCTCTCCTCTTTAAAACCATTTCACAGACTTCTTTTCAAATCATTTAAACCTTCTCAGAGTTTCTCAACACTTCAAAAACTCACATGACAGTGATTAAAATTTGATTTTCTGGAAAACACGCCTCTGTATTCGAATACAGCTTCCTTGTATTCGAATACAGGAGCTAAAAATTGAGTTTCTGGAAAAACTCGAATCTGTAGTCGAATACAACATGCCTGTAGTCGACTACAGATGCGAATATAGTGTTAAAATTTCACTTATGTATTCGAATACGACATGGTCGTAGTCAAATACAGAGGTTTAGTCAGAAGCAAAAATCCTTCTTCTGTATTCGACTACAGGGGCTCGTAGTCGAATACAGGTTTTGAAAACTTAGGCAAAACAGAACTTGACATGTTGTATTCGAATACACACTTGTTGTATTCGAATACACCTTCGAAAAACCAGTGAAATACTTCCTGAAACATCAACACTCTTTCAAACTATTTCTTTAAAAATAACAATCAAACATCAAACGGATTCTGCACTTTTCAAAACACTTCCCTCATTTAAAATCCCTTTTCCTTTAAAAACCATCAACACCACCAGAATCACACAACACAGAATAGAATCAGAGTCACCATCACCAAATCATTCAGATTTTCAAACCATCAGAACATCATTTAAACATTGCAGTTTCCTCACTCATCAGAACAAACATGCAAGTATTCAGTTTTCTCAAAACACCAGAATGACATGCAAATACTCAGCTTTCACCACACAATAGAATAGCATGCAAGTATTCAACTTTCATGATACCACAGAAATACATGCAAGCATCACAGAACCACAAACCTCAACAGAATGCATTTTGCATTTTAAGACTATTTTCAAAACAGTTTTATGACATGCATTTTAATCATCATTAAAATAACATGCAAACATTTTCCAGCTTTCACCCATAAGTAAAACAACATGTTTTATTAGAAAAACAGCCAGCAACAACCATCAAGATAATCACATATCAACAAAAATGCATTTTCTTTCAAAATGTCATTTTTCGAAAACAGTTTTTCTTTTAAAAACAGAACTGAAATAACACACATTCGTGGCCCTAATGCAGCTAAAAGATGGAAGGTGCCCTTACCCTTGTAGCGTGCTCTGCTATTTCTCTTGTTCCTGCTGCGTTCCCTTTTCTGCGTCTAAAAACAGCGAAGCTGTTCCCTGAGTTTGCTGCTGCAAAACTGGGTTCTTTCTCTTCGTATTGAGATGGGGATTAACTTTACTACTGTGGGTTTTCTGGTTTGATGGTTGGAATTTCAGTTAATGGTGTTTGGAGGAATTTCCCTCTCTTCAATTTGAATTCGGGAATGGCAGAACAAAGACAGAATGGGAGAGGAGATGGAGTTGGTACATGCAATATGGGCAGTGAGGAGGAAGGAATGGTGTTCTGACTTCACCATCCTTCTCACTCCTATATATAGGCTCTCAAGGTGCCACCTCACTTGCCACTTGTCTGATTGTCAGCTTTTAATTATCTTGCAATTAGCCACTAATCCTTACTTAATGGTTTGATTAATTTAATTACTTGAAATTAAATTAATTTAATTCTTCATCCAATAATTTTAATTCATACTTCAAAATAAATATTTATATATATATATTCACTCAAAACATACATATATTAAATATTTACAAAAATTCCCAAAATGCCCTTGACATTAATTCCAATATTAATATTTAAAATTAAGGGTCTTACAGGTACCCTCTGATGACATCATCTATATGCATCCTCTAGATGTATCCTCTAGCATCTTTTGGATGTATCCTCTGATTTTTCCTTCTAAGTCAAAATACGATTTTCATAAAATACATTTGTTAACATTAAAACTTTAATTGCAAGAACCAACTTGGTCCCAACAGAAAACTCCTACATAAAAACTGAGTGGATACTGTGACTCTTACTATGCTGGAGATAAACTCGAAATAAAGAGCACAAGTGGAAACTGCACCTTCTTGGGAGACAACCTAATATTCTGGTCAAGCAAGAGACAAAGCACAATTGCCATGTCAACAGTAGAGGTTGAATACATTTCAGCATCCGGATGCAGTTCTCAACTCATTTGGATGAAACATCAGCTGGAAGACTACAAAATCTTGGAAACCAACATTCCCTTATACTATGACAACACTTTAGCCATCAATCTAATAAAAAACCCTATACTCCATTCCAGAGCAAACACATAGATATCAAACATCACGTCATCAGAGATTATGTTCAAAAAGGGATACTCAACATTCAGTTTGTAGACACTGACCCCCAATGGGCTGACATATTCACCAAACACCTACCTGAAGATAGGTTTGACTTTATCAAGAAAAACCTAAAGCTTACCTTCATCTCTGACCAATAGCTTAGTTATGTTTTTTTATAGTTATTTTATTGTAATTTTTTATATTCATGTTATTAAAAAAAAAGGGTGGAACAAAAAAATAAAAATAAGAGGATCTCCTTCATTCCTTTTTGTTCTCACACTTAAAGTTTTGATGTTAACAAAAGTATTTTATGACAATAACATATTTGACTTCGTAGAAAAATGCAAAAATCAAAAGATGACACCAAAAGATGACGTCACTAGAAGCAGAAACCAGAAGATGACGTCACCAGAGGATACCACCAGAGGATGATGTCACCAGAGGATATCATCAAAGGCAAAAATCAGAGGATATTATTGAAGGTGCAAACACGAGAAGGGAGGGTTGAATTGTGTTTGTCAAACTTAATTACTTTTGCTATTTTGTTAAATGTTGATTTGAATTATTCAATAAATAACTAATCAGATTCAGCAGCGGATAATAATAACATAATAACACAACAATTTATACTGGTTCACCGTTAACTAGGCTACGTCCAGTCCCTTCCTCCAGAAGGCCTTTTCACTAATTGAAACTCCTTTGAATTACAACACCACTGACCCTTCAAGTCAGTCTTCCTAAACAGCCTGACAACCCCAGACTTTTGAGGAATAACAACACCTTGACTAAACCAGCCAAGTCTTCTCCTACCAATCTGACAACCCCAGATTGAAGAAGGAATCTACACCACTATAATAAAGGTTTGGAATTTTGCAACGTTGCTTTTGGAAAGCTGTTTGCTACACTTATTCTTGCACTCTTGTATTGCTTCTGGAAAGCTGATTGTTGCATTGTATTTCTCTCTCAAAAACACTTAGAAAATATTGCTCTTGTTCATTTGTGTTTCTGTCTTTTGAACTCTCAGATAACTTTGAATTGAAGCTTGAGTTCTTGTGTTTTTTGATGCTTTATTCTTTAGCATTAAGCCTCTATTTATAGTTGAACTTTAGGGCTTCACTGATGCTTTACTTCAGGAGTGTATTTCGATTAATCTGTTTTGAGAATAGAGTAGTTTGCTCATATTCTGTTTTGAGTCTTTTGCTCAGATTCTGTTTTGAGCATTTTGTTCTGCTTCTGTTTTGAGCATTTTTCTCATATTCTGTTTTGAGCCTTTTTCTCCAATTCTATTTGGAGCATTTTTCTCCGATTCTGTTTTGAGCATTTTTCTCATATTCTGTTTTGAGCATTTTTCTCAGATTCTGTTTTGAGCATTTTTCTCTGACAGATTCATCTAACGATATCTTATCGTGACGTCATCCTCTGATTTCTGCTTCTGGTGACATCGTCTGGTGACGTCATCCTCTAATTTCTGCTTCTGGTGACGTAACTTCTGATATATTCTTCTGATGACATTTTTCATTCTTCTTCTAAGTCAAATATGTTATTTTCATAAAATACATTTGTTAACATCAAAACTTTAATTGCAAGAACCAACTTGGTTCCAACAATCTCCCCCTTTTTGATGATGACAAACAATGTATTTTTTATAATACTTTTTCTTTCTTTTGACTTTGACTCCCCCTAAGACTAAGCTTCATTTTATATTTTCTTCCCCTAAGTCTAATGCCCAGATATCAAATACATCATACATCATCTTCTCCTCCTTTCAAATACATCATCTTCTCCCTCGGATATTTTATCAAATATTACATCTTCTCCCCCTTTGTCTAATGCCCAGATATCAAATACATCATACATCATCTTCTCCTCCTTTCAAATACATCATCTTCTCCCTCGGATATTTTATCAAATATTACATCTTCTCCCCCTTTGTCATCAGACAAAAAGGATTGAATGAAGAAAATAAATCCTTTTTTTTAACTCTTTTTTTTTATATATAAAACTACACGAAAAATAAAATAACATAAAAATTAAACTAAGCTATTAGGTTAGGGATGAAGATAAGATTAAGGATTTTCTTGATGAATTCAAACCTATCTTCAGGTAGTGGTTTAGTGAATATGTCAACCCATTGATGATCAGTATCTACAAATTGAATGTTAAGTACCCCTTTTTGAACATAATCTCTGATGAAGTGGTGTTTGATCTCTATGTGTTTGGCTCTAGAATGTAGGATAGGGTTTTTGGTTAGGCAAATTGCAGAGGTGTTATCACAATAGATGGGTATGTTGGATTCTAATATTTTGTAGTCTTCAAGTTGATGCTTCATCCAGAGTAGTTGAGAGCTGCAGCCAGCTGCTAAATGTATTCAGCCTCTACTGTTGACATGGCAATGGTATGTTGTCTGTTACTGGACCACGAAATTAAATTGTCTCCTAAAAAGGTACAATAGCCACTGGTGCTTTTTCTTTCAAGTTTATCTCCAGCATAGTCAAAATCACAGTATCCACTTAGTTTGTATGTAGGAGTTTTCTTGTAAAACAAGGTGAGGTTGGTAGTGCCTTTTAGGTATCTAAGGATTCTCTTAACAACAGTTAGATGAGATTCTCTAGGATCAGATTGAAATCGAGCACATGCACACACACTAAATATGATATCAGGTCTATAAGCAGTAAGGTAGAGTAATGATCCTATCATTCCTCTGTAGATTTTCTGGTCAACTTTTGTTCCTGATTGATCTTTATCAAGTGAACAAGTAGGATGCGTTGGTGTAGCCATAGGTTTGCAATCACTCATCTTAAACTACTTGAGAAGTTCCTTTGTATATTTAGTTTGGTAAATGTAAATACCTTCTGAACTTTGTTGAATTTGTATTCCTAGAAAGAACTTAAGTTCTCCCATCATACTCATTTGAAATTCATGCTGCATTAATTCAGAAAATTCTTGACAAAGAATGCCATTAGTAGATCCAAAAATAATATCATCAACATAAATTGGAATGATCAGAATATCATTGTCTATTGATCGGCTAAACAAAGTATTGTCTATTTGTCCTCTTTCAAAGTTATTTTTAATTAAGAAATTACTGAGTCTATCATACCATGCTCTAGGTGCTTGTTTTAACCCATACAAGGATTTTCTAAGTTTATAGACATGGTTTGGAAATTCAGAATTTTCAAAACCTGGAGGTTGTTTAACATATACCTCTTCACTCAAATAACCATTGAGCAAAGCACTTTTAACATCCATTTGAAATAATTTGATATTATTATTTCCAGCAAAGGACAATAAGATACGAATAGCTTCTAACCTGGCCATTGGAGTGAAGGTGCAAACACTAGAAGGGGGGTTGAATTGTGTTTGACTAACTTGATTACTTTTCCTGTTTTTATACTTTTAAAACAAAACTTGAATTACAGCAGTTCTACTGACACCCAAAGTCAGTCTTCTCAAACAATCTAACAATCCTAGACTCTTGAGGAATACAGCTCCTTTCTTCTCCTGCCAATCTGACAACCCCATATTGTAGAAGGAATTACAACACTTTGAATCTAATTGCCAAGTAATCTGCTACCCCTTCTGAGTCCCTCAGATTGTAAACTCTACTTCAACAACTTAGATCACACGTGAAAGAAAATAACAAGAGTGCTTGCTTCTTGAAAGCTGGAACTCACAATTGACCTCACTGAAAACTTGAGTGTTTGCTATGGAAGTGTATGACTCTTTTTAATTTTCGATGATAAGTGTTCTGCCTTGAGCCTCCTTTTATAGATGCAGATTTGGGCCTCTTCCAAGCTTAATTTCGAGTTGAATCTTGCTTGATTCTCTTGCAAAAATAACTTGACCAATTGGGCTTTATTTAAATAAAAAACATATCTTTTATTAAGCTTCAGATTTTCTTTCAAAATAACTGGCCAATCAAGTCTTTAGTTCCTTCCCGCCAACAGCTCCTGAGTTCCACAATACTTCACTTTATTTTTGTAACAAATCTTTTTAATACTTTGATCAAAATAAATTAAAATCTCCACCGTTAATCCTCATGATTAAATCTGGACCATTTGATTTTCTGCGCTAGTCCACATCTGGACCATACTAATTGATATGCGGTGATCCTCTGATTTCGGCCATCCCTGGACCACACTTCCTAACCTTCTGATCTCGGCCATCCTGGTCCAGCAAACTGATCTACTGTGATCCTCTGATCTCGGTCACTGCAGGTCCACTCATTCTGACCTTCTCATTTCGGCCAACACTGGGCCATGGTTTGATCTTCTGATGTCGGCCAACACTGGGCGAAATAATTAAATCTGAACCATTGATCTGAAAATCTTCCCTCTGATCTGGACCAATTCTGGACTTGGTCTGGATTAAACTGAAATTAAATCTGGACAAATAATATTTCAGTCTGGACATTTTACCTTTGATTTTGGATCAGGTCTGGATCAATTCTGGAAATCATTTCTTCTGGTCTGGACTTAGTTTCATACCCAGAACCATGCTATCTTCTGATCTGGGTCAAATCTGGGTTAATTCTCTTGTTCTGGACCCATTAATTCATCATCTGATTAAGTTTGGAACAAGTCTGGACTGTTTATCATTTCACTGCCAGGCCATCTTCTGGTCAGAGTAACTTCTGGAATAAATCTGACATTTGACTCCTACTTGTCTGGATCAAGTCTCCCTCTGGCAGGCTTCATTCTGGTCTGGTCCAGGTTTCCTTCTAACTTTGCTTCCTTCTGATCTGGGCCAGCAAAGATATCTTTTGGTGGTGTTTTGACATCTTGGAGTATCTTCTGGTACCTTCAGGATTCAATCTCTGGAACACTTTGATCTTCTGCTTCTTATTACTTCAGCTTCTGGTGACATTTGATTTAATAATTCAAGGTTCAAAATAAGATTACATGGAGTGCTTTTGTAAACATCAAAATCCTAAGTACTTAGAACCAACTTG
This sequence comes from Cicer cuneatum, assembly GCA_037974295.1. Taxonomy (NCBI): domain Eukaryota; kingdom Viridiplantae; phylum Streptophyta; class Magnoliopsida; order Fabales; family Fabaceae; genus Cicer; species Cicer cuneatum. The sequence continues at coordinate 34,674,644 of JBBPBO010000005.1, read as the reverse complement.
ATTCCAACAATCTCCCTCTTTTTGATGATGACAAAACCTTAACTTATTTTGCTAGCTTGTAACTCGAAGACTTGAATTACTCCCCCTCAGACCAATCTCTCCCCCTAAGTCTGATGCTGAATTTTTCTTCTCCTTTTCGACTCCTTCTTGATCACTCTTTCTTTTCTTCTCTTCTCCTCTCCTTTTCAACTCATTCTCTTTTCATCTCTTTCTGATTTATTTTTCTCTCTCCCTGTTTCTTCTCCTTTTCAACTCCTTCTCTTTTCACTCTTTCTTTTTCTCTCTTCACATTTCCTCTCCTTTTCAACTCCTTTTCTTTTCACTCTTTCTTTTTCTCTCTTTATTTTTCTTTCTCCCTGTTTCCTCTCCTTTTCAACTCCTTTTTTTTTATCTCTCTCTTTTTATCTCTCCTTTTCTACTTATTTCTACTTTTTCTCTCTTTCTCCCCCTTTTTGTCATCAGCCAAAAAGAGGTCCTACTATTTTTGTATTTTTTGTTTTTCTCTTTACAAATTACAGAAAGTAAAACAGAAAATAAAAGACAAAAAATAAAATTACAAGAAATTTAAAAACTCCTAAGATGACTACTTGAACTAGTCAGATATGGAGGTAATGCTGAGATGCTTCTTAATGAACTCGAACCTATCTTCTGGTAATGCTTTTGTGAAGATATCAGCCCATTGATGATCAAAGTTCACAAACTGGATGCTCAAAGTTCCTTTTTGAACATGGTTCCTAATGAAATGGTGTTTTATTTCAATGTGTTTGGCTCTAGAGTGTAAGATAGGGTTCTTGGTTAGGTTTATGGCTGAAATGTTATCACAGAATAGAGGGATATTGGTTTCAAAGATGTTGTAATCTTCAAGTTGATGTTTCATCCAGAGTAACTGTGAACTGCATCCTGCTTCTGATATATACTCAGCTTCAGCTGTTGACATGGCAATGGTGGTTTGTCTTTTGCTTGACCAAGAGATCAAATTATCACCTAAGAAGGTGCAGTTGCCACTTGTACTTTTCCTTTCCAGCTTGTCTCCAGCATAGTCGGAATCACAAAAACCTCTGAGTTTGTAGGTGGGGGTTTTCTTGTATAACAGGGTAAGGTTGGTGGTTCCTTTAAGGTATCTCAGAATTCGTTTGACAGCAGTTAAATGGGATTCCCTAGGGTCAGCTTGAAATCAGGCACAGACACAAACACTAAACAAGATGTCAGGTCTAGAAGCAGTTAAATAAAGAAGGGATCCAATCATACCTCTGTATGTTTTCTGGTCTACCTTTTGGCTGGTTTCATCTTTCTCAAGTGAGCAGGTTGGGTGCATAGGGGTGGCCATAGGCTTACAGTCACTCATCTTGAACTTTTTAAGAAGTTCTTTAGTGTATTTAGATTGGTGAATGAGTATACCTGATTTACCTTGATGAATCTGAATTCCCAGAAAGAACTTAAGTTCTCCCATCATGCTCATTTGGAACTCTTTCTTCATTAGGTCAGAAAACTCTTTGCACAAAGTGCCATTAGTTGATCCAATTATGATATCATCAACATAAGCTTGAATAATCAAAATATCATTTTTAATGGATTTCCTAAATAGAGTATTATCAATCTGGCCTCTATTAAATTATTCTTAAGCAAAAAGTTACTAAGTCTGTCATACCATGCCCTTGGTGCTTGTTTTAAACCATATAATGATTTTTTAAGTTTGAAATCATGGTCTGGAAAATCAGAATTTTCAAATCCAGGGGGCTGTTTGACATAGACTTCCTCACTTATATAGCCATTTAAGAATGCACTTTTAACATCCATTTGATACAACATTATATCATGATTAGCAGCAAATGATAAAAGAATTCTAATTGCTTCTAACCTGGCCACTGGAGCAAAAGTCTCAGTGTAATCTATACCTTCCTGTTGACTGTATCCTTGAGCTACAAGTCTGGCTTTGTTGCTTACCACTTCACCTTTTTCATTTAGTTTATTTCTGAACACCCACTTGGTTCCAATAATGTTTTTGTTTGGTCTGGGTACCAGATCCCAAACATCATTCCTTTGGAATTCATTCAGCTCTTCTTGCATTGCAAGTATCCAACCTTCCTCTGTCAAAGCCTCATCAACATTGCTTGGTTCAATTTTTGAGAGTAAACCAAACAGACTGGTTTCTCTACTTGATGATATGGTCTTTGAAGGTTCTACTGTACTGCCAATAATGAAAGATTCTGGATGTGAAGACTTGTACATCCATCCATTCTTTCCCTCTGACTTGTTTTCAGAGTCAGCATGTTCTTCTTCATCTTGATCTTTCTCAGATTCTGCTGCTGGTTCAGCTTCTGGTTCCTGTGCCTCTAGTTCACCTGCAATTTCCTCATCTTGCTTTGACTTTTCAGAGTCAAGCTGTTTATCATCAAACTTAATGTGGATTGATTCTTCCACAGTGTTAGTTTCTTTGTTAAACACCCTATAAGCTTTTGATCTCTCAGAGTAGCCAATAAAGATACACTTTTGAGATCTAGAATCAAACTTAGCCAGGTTATCTTTAGTGTTCAACATAAAACAGATGTAGCCAAATTGCTTAAAGTAGGAAATATTGGGTTTCTTACCTTTCCACAGTTCATATGAAGTTTTATTTAAGATGGACCTGATGTAGACTCTATTTTTAATGTAGCAGGCTGTGTTGACAGCATCTGCCCAAAGGTAGGTGGCAACCTTCATATCATTCAGCATGGTTCTGGCCATCTCCTGCAGTGATCTGTTCTTCCTTTCTACCACTCCATTCTGTTGAGGTGTTCTGGGGGATGAGAAGTTGTGAGAGATGCCATTCTCATCACAGAATTCTTCAAAATACTTGTTCTCGAATTCACCTCTATGATCACTTCTGATGGTTATGATCTTAATACCCTGTTCATTCATAACTTGCTTACAGAAAGAAATAAATACTTTGTGAGATTCATCTTTGTTCTTTAAAAAGTTTACCCAAGTCCAACTTGAGTAATCATCAACAATCACAAAACCATATTTCTTACCAGCGAGAGAAGCTGTTTGAATAGGACCAAACAGATCTAAGTGAAGCAGTTCAAGTGGTTGAGAGGTAGAAACACATTTTTAGTTTTAAAAGAGCTTTTAGTTTGTTTACCTCTTTGACATGCTTCACACAGAATCTCAGTTTTGGAACTTACCTTGGGAAGTCCTCTTACCAACTGGAGTTTGCTCAACTCGGATATAAGTCTAGGGTTTGCATGCCCTAGCCTCTTGTGCCAAATCAGATTCTGCTCACTTATAGATAATAGGCATTTAACCTGTTGCTTAGCAAGATTGAACAGATCAATTTTATAAACATTATCCTTCCTAGTGCCAGTAAATAAAACCGACCTATCAAGTTGACTAACAGCTTTGCAAGTTTTTTGATTAAAAATAACATCATAGTTGCAATCACTTAATTGACTTATGCTCAGAAGATTATGTTTTAGCCCTTTAACTAACAGAACATTTTTAATAGAAAGGGAATAAGAAATGTTACCAACAGTTCCTGTACCAATAATCTGACCTTTCTGGTTTCCTCCAAAAGAAACTTTGCCTCCATTCTTCATAGTCAGATCCAAAAACATAGATTTATCTCCTATCATGTTCTTGGAGCAGCCATTGTCAAGATACCAAGTTTTGTGTTGCTGATCAGACTTTTCCTTTTCTTTGTCAGAATCAGAGTCAGAGTCGGACTCAGATTTAGACTTAGCTTCTGTTCGAGCCATTAGGGCCAGTTCTTCTTATGGCCTGTTTGAGCAGTTTCCTTGATTCTGCTTTGGTTTATAAACCATGTTCCTCTGATGATTCTGGAACATGTTTTGATTATGGTAATTTTGGTGAATCCAGTGATTCTGATAACCTTGATGTTTCTGGTGATTTGGTTGAATCTGGTGGTTCTGATGAATTTGGTAATTCTGGTGATTCTGGTAATTCCTAATCTGATTCTGGTTCCAGTAATGATTCTGATTCTGGTTCCAGCGTTGATTCTGGTTCCAATTCCTGTGCTTCTGATACTGGTTCCAGTTCTGGTTCTGGTTCTAGTGTTGGTTCTGGTTCCAGTTTCTGTGCTTCTGATACTGGTTCCAGTTTTGGTTCTGATTCCGATTCTGGTTCTGGTTGAGTTGACCAGACCTTCTTCAATCAGACTCAGATTGCCTTTGTCTTGTTGTAGCAGGAACATAAACCTTCTTCTGCTTGTGCATTGCCAACATCCATTGTCCAGGCACCATTGTTGGTGTCTCCTTCTGGTTGCTCAGAACATCTGCAACATAGACAATCTGATCTTTTGGTACCCAGAACTGATTGGGTCCAGGTTTGTTAGTCTTAACAGCTCTCTGATCTTTTTCAGATTTTACCATTGGACAAGATAGTTAAGAGTGACCTTTCTTAGCACAAACAATGCATAAAACATCAGAATGAACAGCTTTACTTTTAGTAATCGTTTCTATAAAACCAAGACCTCTCTTTCAAGTGTTACTGTTTCCATAAATCATAGATGCATATTTACTTCTTTCCATTCCATTAGAAATAAAGTTTTGAAAAAATTGCTCATGCATATTAGATTCACAAACAGTTTCAGAAGTGGAACAAATATTACTTTTGAGAGTTTGTTTTTCAGACTTGAGTCTTGCAACTTTAGTTTTAAAATCATTGTTTTCAATTGCATACTCAGAATTTTGATTCTTTAAAACTTGGACTTCTTTGGTTAGATTTTTCTTATCTTCCCTAAGAGTTTTCAGTTTTAAAGACATCTTATTGTTTGCATTTAACAAGTCTTTTAAAGTCTCAATTAATTCAGATTTAGAGAGATCAGAAAATACCTCACTGTCTTCATCATCTGATTCTGTTCCAGAGCCTGAGCTGTATCCAGAACTTGAGTTGGTATGAGCCATCAGAGACAGAATTGCTTCCTCTGATGTATTTCCAGACTTGCTTGAATGACTACTTCGTTCATTCTTCCTTTTGCCTGCTTTCCTTCCTGAAATCATACCTTTATGAGGTCCAGAAGCAGACCTGATGTGTGCCTTCATTGCTGTTTCTGCCTTTTCTTCATCAGACAATTCTTCTTCTGATTCTGATACATCTCAAGCAGCCATCAGACCCTTCTTTCTGTATCTGGAACTCTTCTTGTGCTGTTTGCCTTTTTCCAAATTTCGACATTCTAACTTGATATGTCCAGGTTTATTGTACCCATAACAAACAATACTCTTCTTGTCAGAATCTTCCTTTCCTTTGTTGATATGTTTCTTCTTGAAGATTCTTCTCTTCTTGTTTTCCTAGATCTTAACCATCTTTTTGGTTAAGTAAGCCATATCATCACAGTCATTGTCACTATCCTCTGATTCTGATGCTGCCTTTGCAACTTTCTTCTGTTTCGACTTTAGAGCCAGATTCTTCTTCTTCTTTGGTTCATCTTCTTTCAGTTATATTTCATGAGACCTGAGTGAGCTTATCAGGTCTTCAAGTATTAAGTTATTCAGATCTTTGGCTTGCTGAACTGCAGTAACCATTGGTCTCCACTTTTTTGGTAAACTTCTTAGAATCTTCTTGACATGATCTGTTGTTGTGTAGCCTTTCTTCAAGACCTTCTGTCCAGATATCAGAGTCTGGAATCTACAGAACATTCCATCAATTTTTTCATTATCTTCCATCTTCAACATCTCATACTGTTTGACTAGTATGTTAGCCCTTGCTTCTTGAACCTGCTGGGTTCCTTCATAGGTCAGAACCAGACTGTCGAATATGCTCTTTGCTGTTTCTTTATCTGTGCATCTGTCAAATTCCTTGAATGTGATGGCACTGATCATGATGTTTCTGGACTTGTGATGAAGTTTGTGTAATCTGCTCTGATCTGGTTTCTTATCATCCATCTCTAGTTTTTTAGTTGGATCTTCTAGATCAGTAGGTGCAGTGTATCCTTTGACTATCATCTTCCATAGTTCAGGATCTTGAGATATGACGAAAGTTCGCATTCTGTCCTTCCAATACTCAAACCTTTCTCCATCAAACAGTGGTGGTCTGTTGATGTTGCCTCCCAATTCTTCTGTGGATTCTGCCATGTTGAACCCCTTGGACCTTTCCTCAAACACTGTTAAGTGCTCAGCCTTGAGACCAAGCTCTAATGCCAATTGAAGGTGCAAACACTAGAAGGGGGGTTGAATTGTGTTTGACTAACTTATTTACTTTTCCTGCTTTTATACTTTTAAAACAAAACATGAATTACAGCAGTTCTACTGACCCTCCAAGTCAGTCTTCTCAAACAGTCTAACAATCCTAGACTCTTGAGGAATACAGCTCCTTTTTTCTCCTGTCAATCTGACAACCCCAGGTTGTAGAAGGAATTACAACACTTTGAATCTAATTGCCAAGTAATATACTACCCCTTCTGACTCCCTCAGATTGTAGACTCAACTTCCACAACTTAGATCACACGTGAAAGAAAATTACAAGAGTGCTTGCTTCTTAAAAGCTGGAACTCACAATGGACCTCACTGAAAACTTGAGTGTTTGCTTTGGAAGTGTATGACTCTTTTTAATTTTTGATGATAAGTATTCTGCCTTGAGCCTCCTTTTATAGATGCAGATTTGGGCCTCTTCCAAGCTTAATTTCGAGCTGAATCTTGTTCGATTCTCTTGCAAAAATAACTTGACCAATTGGGCTTTATTTAAATAAAAAACATATCTTTTATTAAGCTTCAGATTTTCTTTCAAAATAACTGGCCAATCAAGTCTTTAGTTCCTTCCCGCCAACAGCTCCTGAGTTCCACAATACTTCACTTTATTTTTGTAACAAATCTTTTGAATACTTTGATCAAAATAAATTAAAATCTCCACCGTTGATCCTCATGATTAAATCTGGACCAATTCTGGACTTGGTCTGGATTAAACTGAAATTAAATCTGGACAAATAATATTTCAGTCTGGACATTTTACCTTTGATTTTGGATCAGGTCTAGATCAATTCTAGAAATCATTTCTTCTAGTCTGGACTTAGTTTCATACCCTGAACCATGCTATCTTCTGGTCTGGGTCAAATTTGGGTTAATTCTCTTGTTTTGGACCCATTAATTCATCCTCTGATTAAGTCTGGAACAAGTTTGGACTGTTTATCATTTCACTGCCAGGCCATCTTCTGGTCAGAATAACTTCTGGAATAAATTTGACATTTGACTCCTACTTGTCTGGATCAAGTCTCCCTCTGGCAGGCTTCATTCTGGTCTGGTCTAGGTTTCCTTCTAACTTTGCTTCCTTCTGATCTGGGCCAGCAAAGATATCTTCTGGTGGTGTTTTGACATCCTGGAGTATCTTCTGGTACCTTCAGGATTCAATCTCTGGAACACTTTGATCTTCTGCTTCTTATTACTTCAGCTTCTGGTGACATTTGATTTAATAATTCAAGGTTCAAAATAAGATTACATGGAGTGCTTTTGTAAACATCAAAATCCTAAGTACTTAAAACCAACTTGGTTCCAACATGGAGCAAACGTCTCAGTGTAATCAATGCCCTCTTGTTGACTGTAACCTTGTGCCACAAGCCTTACCTTGTTTCTGACTACTTCACCCTTTTCATTTAGCTTATTTCTGAAAACCGACTTGGTTCCCACAATGTTCTTCTCTGGTCTTGGAACTAGATCCCAAACATCATTCCTCTTAAATTCATTTAACTCTTCTTGCATTGCAATAATCCATCCATCATCTGCCAATGCTTCACTAACAGATGTAGGCTCAATCGATGAGATTAAACCAAACAGACTTATATCTTTTAATGATGATCTGGTTCTTAAAGAATCACTTCCACTTCCAATGATCAGATTTTCAGGATGAGATGACTGGTATTTCCATCCAGATTTCTCTTCTGACTTCTCATGACTGGTTCTGATTTGATCAGATTCATCCTTTGAAGATGTATCACATGCTTCTGACTTGCTTGTATCCTTCACTTCTCCAAATTCTGCTGGTTTATTTGCTTCTGCTGGTTTGTCTGTTTCTGATTCCTCTACTTGTGTTAAATCTGTAATATCAACATTTAGCTTTGACTTTGCAGTGTCAAGCTGTTTGTCATTAAATTTAACATGTATAAATTCCTCTACAATATGAGTTTCAGTATTAAACACCCAATAAGCTTTAGATCTTTCAGAGTATCCAATGAAGATACACTTTTGAGATCGAGAATCAAACTTACCAAGAATATCTTTAGTATTTAGCATATAACAGATACAACCAAATTGTTTAAAATAAGAAATGTTAGGCTTTTTACCTTTCCACAATTCATATGGTGTTTTATTCAACATAGATCTAATAAAGACTCTATTTTGAATATAACATGCAGTGTTGATTGCTTCAGCCCAAAAATGTTTTGCAACATTTAAATCATTTAACATATTTCTGGTCATGTCTTGGAGTGATCTATTTTTTCTTTCTACAACTCCATTCTGTTATGGTGTTCTAGGAGAAGAAAAGTTGTGAGAGATTCCATTCTCATCACAGAAACTTTCAAAGAATTTGTTCTCAAATTCTCCTCCATGATCACTTCTAATTGACACTATCTTAAAACCTTTTTCATTCATGACTTGTTTACAAAATTTCATAAATACAAAGCCATATTTCTTTCCATTTAGAGATGCTACTTTCACTGGTCCAAACAGATCCATATGCAGAAGTTCAAGAGGATTTGATGTAGTTACTGATTTCTTAGGAGTAAAGGAATTTTTGGTTTGTTTTCCCTTTTGACTACCTTCACACAAGATTTCAGTTTTGTAACTAAGATTAGGTAGACCTCTTACTAACTTAAGTTTGTTCAATTCTGAAATTGATCTAAAATTAGCATGACCTAATCTTTTGTGCCACATTAAATTCTCTTCATTTACTGACATAAGACATTTAACCTCTTGCTTTCCTAGACTAAACAGATTTATTTTATAAATATTATTTTGCCTCTGACCTGTGAAAAGCACAGATCCATCCTTTTGACTGATTGCCTTGCATGTCTTTTGATTGAATATAATATCATAATTGTTATCACTTAACTGACTTATACTTAACAAGTTATGTTTAAGACCTTTAACAAACAAGACATCTTTAATAGAAGGAGAGTTACCATTACCAACTGTTCCTTGACCAATGATCTGACCTTTTTGCTTTCCTCAAAAAGTTACTGTGCCTCCTTTGCTTAATGTCAATTCTTAGAACATAAACCTTTTTCTTGTCATATTTCGCGAGCATCCACTGTCCAGGTACCATGACTGGTATTTTAACTTGTTTGCTAAGGACATCTGCAACAAAAACAATTTTGCTTTTAGGTACCCAAATCTGGTTGGGTCCAAGTTTGTTAGTTTTGAAAAATTTCTTGCTTTTTCTTGTATTTAGCATAGGACAAGACACTTTGGAATGATATTTCTTGTAACAACCAATACAAACTATATCAGAGGAAACATGTTTAAATATAGGTTTAGGTTTAATTATTGTTTCTTCAAATCCTATACCTCTATTTCCGTTTCTACTGACTCCATAAATCATAGAAGCATATTTGCTTCTTTCCATACCACTATCAAGAAATTCTTGAAGAACTTGTTCATGCATATCAGAATTACTTGTGGTATTTTCAATTGCTGTTGAATTATGATTATTTTTCAGATTTAAACTTTCATCTTTAAGTTCGGCAAAACTATTTTTCAAGCATACATTCTCTGTTTTCAATTCTACAATACCAGTTTCAAGAATGACACTTTCTGTTTTAAACTCTGCAATCTGATTCTTTAAAACATTAACTTCTTCTGTTAGATTTGTATTTTCTTTCTTAAGAGTTTTCAGTTTTAAAGATAATTTGTAATTACTGTTTAAAAAATCATTCAGAGTAGTAATCAAATCAGATCGAGTGAATTCATAATATACTTTAATTTCATCATCTTCTGATTCTCTTCCAGAATCAGATTCTGTGTTGGATCCAGAGTTGGTGTGAGCCATCATAGCCAAATCTGCTTGTTCATCTTCAGAAGATTCAGCAGAATCATCCCATGTAGCCATCATGCTTTTCTTCTTAGTTCTGAAATCTTTCCTCTAGTACTTCCCTTTCTCCATATTTGGACATTCTGACTTGATATGTCCAGATTCATTGCATCCGTAATATATGATACCTTTCTTGTCATGTGTATCATCACTTCCTTTGTTGGACTGATTGGAATATCTCTGGGGAAATTTATTCCTTCTATTATGCCACATCTTTCTGAACTTCCTGGATAAGAAAGCAATTTCTTCTTCCTCTGAGTTCAGACATTGATCGTCTGAATCACTATTTTCTGATGTAGCTTTCAAAGCCTTCTTCTGCTTGGATTTCAGGGCTAGAGTTTTGTTCTTCTTCTTGGGTTCATTTTCTTCCAATTCAATTTCATGTGATCTGAGGGAGCTGATTAATTCTTCCAGCTTTAGAGTATTCAGGTCTTTAGCTTCCTGAATAGCAGTAATCTTTGGTCTCCACTTGATTGTCAGACTTCTAAGTATTTTCCTTACATGATCAGTAGTAGTGTAGCTCTTTTCTAGTACCCTTCATCCTGATACTAGAGTCTGGAATCTGGAAAACATAGTTTCAATATCTTCATCTTCTTCCATCTTGAATAACTCGTACTTCTTGACTAGAATGTTAGCCTTTGCTTCTTGGACTTGCTTACTGCCTTCGTATGTCAAAATCAGACAATCATAGATGTTCTTTGCTGTTTCTCTATTAGTGCATTTGTCGAACTCTTTGAAAGTGATTGCATTGATCATGAACGTTCTAGATTTGTGATGCAACTTGAACATCTTCTTCTGATCAGCATCCATATCTCTTCTGGAAATTTTAATACCATCAACATCTTCTGGAGTAGTATAACCATCTTCCACCAAGTCCCAAAGTTCAGGATCTTGTGAAATAAAAAAACTTCTCAGCCTGTCCTTCGATAAATAACTAATCAGATTCCGTAGCGGATAATAATAACATAATAACACAGCAATTTATACTGGTTCACCGTTAACTAGGCTACGTCCAGTCCCTTCCTCCAGAAGGCCTTTTCACTAATTCAAACTCCTTTGAATTACAACACCACTGACCCTTCAAGTCAGTCTTCCCAAACAGCCTGACAACCCCAGACTTTTGAGGAACAACAACACCTTAACTAAACCAGCTAAGTCTTCTCAATTAGCCTGACAACCCCATACTTTTGAGGAATAACAACACCTTGACTAAACCAGCCAAGTCTTCTCCTACCAATCTGACAACCCCAGATTGAAGAAGGAATCTACACCACTATAATAAAGGTTTGGAATTTTGCAACGTTGCTTTTGGAAAGTTGTTTGCTACACTAATTCTTGCACTCTTGTATTGCTTCTGTAAAGCTAATTGTTGTACTGTATTTCTCTCTCAAAAACACTTAGAACATATTGCTCTTGTTAATTTGTGTTTCTCTCTTTTGAACTCTCAGATAACTTTGAATTGAAGCTTGAGTTCTTGTGTTTCTCGATGCTTTATTCTACAGCATTAAGCCTCTATTTATAGTTGAACTTTAGGGCTTCATTGATGCTTTACTTCAAGAGTGTATTTCGATTAATCTATTTTGAGAATATTCTGGAGTAGTTTGCTCATATTCTGTTTTGAGTCTTTTGCTCAGATTCTGTTTTGAGCATTTTTCTTCGCTTCTGTTTTGAGCATTTTTCTCAGATTCTGTTTTAAGCTTTTTTCTCCAATTATGTTTTGAGCATTTTTCTCAGATTCTGTTTTGAGCATTTTTCTCAGATTATGTTTGAGCATTTTTCTCAGATTCTGTTTTGAGCATTTTTCTATGATTCTGATTTGAGCATTTTTCTCTGACAAATTCATCTGACGATATCCTCTGGAGATATCCTCTGGTGATGTCATATCTGATTTCTGTTTCTGATGACATCATCTGGTGACGTCATCTTTTGATTTTTGCTTCTGGTGATGTCATCTTCTGATATATTCTTCTGATGACATTTTTCATTCTTCTTCTAAGTCAAATATGTTATTTTCATAAAATACATTTGTTAACATCAAAACTTTAATTGCAAGAACCAACTTGGTTCCAACAATTATTAGAGGCAAGAATCAATGACATCATCAGAGGATATCATTTGTGGTCCAAATCAGAAGGAAACATGGTCCAGAAGAAGACATGGTCCAGATCAGATGGAAACATGGTCCAGAAGAAGACATGGTCCAGATCAGAAGCAAACATGGTCCAGAAGATATAATGATCCAGATCAGAAGCAAACATGGTCCAGAAGATAACATGGTCCAGATTAGAAGAACACACAGTCCAGATTTAAAACGTGATTCAGATTCGTAGAAGACTTGATTAAAATTCAGAGAAGACTTGATTGGAATTTGAAAGAGATATGATTAAATTTTTAAGAAGATTTGATTCAAAAATCAAAGAAGACCTGATAGAAATTTGAAGGAGATCTGAGCAAAAAAGATTTGGTTCGAAATTAAAAAGAAACAGAATTGATCAAAAGAATTTTCAAAGGAAATCTGAGCAAGATACATCTCGATATTAAGCTTGGACAAAACCCATATCTCATCTATAAAAAGACGCTTCAGGCAGTAGAAGAATGTATCGAAAAACACAAGAACTCAAGCTTCAAATCCAAAGTCATATGAGATATCAAAAGAGAGAAACACTTGAGGGCAAGCAAAATATTTTCTAAGTGATTTTTCAAGAGTGGGAGTCATTGCAACAATCAGCTTTCCATAAGCAACTATGCAAAGTTCCAAACCCTTGTAAACAAACCCGGTAGTGGTGTGAACTCCTTCAATCTGGGGTTGTCAGATTGGTAGGAGAAGACTCTGCTTGTAAGGTCAATGTGCTGTTATTCCTCAAAATTCTGGGGTTGTCAGGCTATTTGAGAAGACTTGGCTTGTTGGGTCAAGGTGTTGTTATTCCTCCAAAGTCTAGGGTTGTTAGGCTGTTTGAGAAAACTGGCTTGGAGGGTAAGGTGCTATAATTCAATGTTTTGAATTAGTGGATTAAAGCATTTTGAATAAATGGACGGGATGTAGCCAAGTTAATGGTGAATCAGGATAAATCTTTGTGTTGTTATGCTGTTATTATCCGTTGCTGAGTCTGATTATTTATTCATCAAGTAATTCACATCAACATTCATCAAAACAGCAAAAAGAATTCAATTTTGGCAAACACAATTCATCCCCCTTCTCGTGTTTGCACCTTCACTTTACACCACCATGAATTCTGAGGTAATTCTTATCCTAAAATTGAATCTAAATATTTCCAAATTCTATTGGGTTATTTATGTAGAGCGGGAAGCACAAAAAAAGGGAGGTTTGAATTGTGTTTTATTTAAAAATCTTTTATAAAAAGACTAAACTAAAGTGATGAAAACATAGAACAGAATAACACAACCAATTTATCCTAGTTCACCACCAACACGGTAGCTACGTCTAGTCCCTTCAACCTAAAGGATTTAATCCACTAGTTCACTACTGAATCACACTTCCACTGAATTCCTACTAGTTAAACTGACTGTGTTCCAGTCTTTTCAACCTTCTAACTTAGTATAATCAAGTTGTTCAGGGATGCAGCCACTACTTGGCTAGCTTACAAAATATGTTTAAGGGTTTTATGAATGACTCTCACAAGAGGGTGTTTACCAAGTTGTACTCTTAGAAATTTTTCTTAGCACTAGGTAAAACAAATAATGAAGAGAAAGAATGCAGAAGCGGTTGTATTATGCTTATTGCAGTTTGTTGTTTCTTCTATTTTCCAAGTAAGGATTACACGTCGTTTTATTGAGATCTTTAGGGTTTCTGGCCATAGTCCTGATTGCAAGAAATCAACATGTATCATGAAGTTTCACATTAAATCTTTTGAGATTGATTCGCCATTAAAAACTTGTCAAAATGAAACCTTGTAATTGATTTTGCGTGTCTTGGTATGAAGACTAAAGGAGTAGAGGATACGATGATCAAAACATGTCTCATAGACCTTCAGCTACATTACAGATGATAGGTGTTTATCAGAGGATGCGCAAAAACTTTGTCTTCTTTGGAGCATTGACTTTCATCAGAGGATACATTAGATGCTTGATGCAGTTATCAAAGACAAACAATCACCTGCTAGTCAAGGTTATTAGAGGAAGACAATCAAATGCTTTTTGTAGTCATCAGAGACAGAGGAATCAGAGCATTGCTTGTATTTTTCAGAATTACCAGAGGCACATTTCAGAGCATGTTCATCAGACTAAAAAGAAGGAATTTCATAGGCAGACGAATTAGAGCATTTCTTGTATATGCCATAATTACCAGAGAAACGATTCAAAGTGTTTTCCCCTAACTTAAAATACATAATTAGAAGTGGAGACTTGGTGCTCCTTTATCCTAGTCCAATCATCAGAATATGCAATGTAAGATCATACAAAATCCACTTGATCAGGGAACTACACACTTAATTAGAACGTTAGTGCTTTAAATTGTTTCCACAAAATAATTTTGTTGTCATTAAAATAATTAAGGGTCATAGTTCTTCAAACCAAATTGGTTCTAACAATTTAATTTTGACCTTCACTTTCCCATTGCTCTCGAAAAAATGTCAAAACTTGCACTAAACATCCTATGTCAAAATTTGAGTCTTTTGACCAATTGTCAACAAACTTATGTTATTTTACCTTAAAATCATCATGTTTGGAGATTCCTAATAATGGATATTCTACAAGTAACAAATTTTTCCAACAAGAGATGAATGCTCTTGAGAAAAATCGATCATGGTAAGTTGTGGAGCTGCCTAAAAGTAAAAATATTGTGGGATATAAATGAATATTCCCCATTAAGTAAAAAATTAATGGCACTATTGAATGACACAAGACTCAATTGGTCATTCTAAAATCATTGCTCTAGCTGCAAAACTGAACGCTGTTTTATCCCTGGAACTGATCTTGACTGAATTTTTTAGCAACTTGATGTAAAGAATGCATTTAATGGAGATGTAGAAAGGGAAGTATACATGAATGTGAAGGTGCAAACACGAGAACGGAAGGTTGTGTTTGACTAACTTGATTACTTTTTCTGTTTTTGCAGTTTTATAAAAAAAACCTGATGTATGAATAAAATAGAGTTAGCACCGGATATAAAGTAAATAAAAACTCAAAATTTTATACTGGTTCACCGTTAACTAGGCTACGTCCAGTCCCTTCACTTTGAAGGATTTCACTAATTAAAAAACCTTGAATTACAACAATACCACTTACCCTCCAAGTCAGTCTTCTCAAACAGTCTAACAATCCTAGAATTTTGAGGAAAAGAACCTTGAATCTAATTGCTAAGTAATCTGCTACTCCTTCGGACTCCCTCAGATAGTAGACTCTACTTCAACAACTTAGACCTAACACAAGGGAAAGAAAACTTAGAGTGCATGCTTCTAGAAAAGCGGATACTCACAATTGACCTCACTGAAAACTCAAGTATTTTGCTTTTGGAAGTGTATGACTCTCAAGTATTTTCGATGCTTAGTCTTTAGCCTTGAGCCTCCTTTTATAGATGAAGAATTAGGGTTTCTTCCATGCTTAAGTTCGAGCTGTATCTTGCCAGATACTCTTGCAAAAATAACTTGGCCTATCGGGTTTCTCTTAAATAAAAAACATATCTTTTTAGCTCCAGATATGCATTCGAAAATAACTTTGGCCAATCCTGTTCCTGATTAATTCTGAACCAAATCTTTCTTCCCGCCAATAGCTTTTGAATTCCGACAAGACTTCAATTTGTTTTTGTATCAAATATTCTTAATACTTTGATCAAATTTAATCAAGTCTCCACTGATTATCATCATGATTAAATCTGGACCGTTTGATCTTCTGATCTCGTCCACATTTGGACCATACAAACTGATCTGTTGTGATCCTCTGATTTCGGCCAACACTAGACCACACATTCTGATCTTCTGATCTCGGCCAATCACTGGACCATATGATCTGATCTTCTGATCTCGACCAACATTGGGCCATATGGTCTGATCTTCTGATCTCGGCCAACACTGGGCCATATGGTCTGATCTTATGATCTCGGCCAACACTGGGCCACGATGCTTAAATCTGGACCATTGATCTGAACATTTTCCCTCTAATCTGGACCAATTCTGGACTAGGTATGGATTAAACTGAAACTAAATCTAGAGTTATGATATTTTAATCTGGACAATTACCTTCTGATTTGGATCAAGTCTGGATTAATTTTGGACAATCATTTCTTCTGATCTGGACTTAGTTTCATACTCTGGACCATGCTATCTTCTGGTCTGGGCCAAATCTGGATTAAATCTCTTGTTCTGGACCAATTAATTTATGCTATGATTAAGTCTGGATCAAGTATGGACTGATTATCATTTCACGACCAGGATATCTTCTGGTCAGAAATAATTCTGGACCAAGTCTGACTTATGATACCTTCTGGTCTGGAACAAGTCTCCCTCTGGCAGGCTTTCTTCTGGTCTGGTCCAGGTCTCCTTCTGGACTCTGCTTCCTTCTGATCTGGGCCACGAAAGATATCCTCTGATGGTGTTTTGACATCCTGGTGTATCCTCTGGTGCCTTCAGGATGCATCCTCTGGTACCTTCTGGATGCATTATCTGGTATCTTCTGGAGGTGTATCCTGTAACACCCCGAGTTTAAAACACAGCGCGAGTGTATTTATTTATTTATTTATTTATTTAAATCAATAATTAAAATGTTTTTCCAGATTTAATTCAAAAAGAATTAAAATAAAATTTTCACTAAATCCTTAATTCTGGAAATTTAACACTAAACATTAATATATTTTCAAAAGATAACATTGTCATAACCATCCCAAAAGAGAATATCATAGTGCATGGTTTAGCGGAAAAGTAGTGCAAATATTTCCAAAATAAAACAAATTACATTTCTAGCTCAAATCCTATACATCAAGTCTAACTGATCATGCACTAAAGCTACAATAGCACAGATTTCCTCTGCATCCCAAACAAGTCTCATCCGACTCCGCCGCTCGCCTCGATGTGACCTCCTCCTCCTCCTCATCATACAGAGAAGGATCAGTCTCCTCCGAAGTCAGATCAATGCATAGTCTCGGTCGCTTCGGTGGTGCCGGAATCTCATAACAATTATCGGATATCCTAGACGGACCAGGAATATCAGCTGCTACTGGCTTCGGCTCTTCGTTCTTCTCTTCCGTCTCAGAATCATGTACATCTCCTCCAATCACCGAGTTAGGAGTCACCACTCCTACGGTGGCCTCCGTCTCAACCCCTCTAGCTGGCTCCTCAGCATCATCAAAAATTCCGTGCGCCTCCAATATCAAACGGGAAGGCACGAGAAAGTCAATCATCGCATAGTTGTGCTCCACGTAGTGCACCACTCCATTGGTCCTACAAGTCCTCTTCAATCTCCCCGTGTACGTAGCCCTGCTTGAGGTGGGGTCGTAAACCCAAGCAGTAGGCACGGCAAGATCAATGAAGTCGAGCGACGTTTCCGTCGTCTCAGGTCCCACGGGTGGCATGGGTTTGGGGGGCATCTGAGGGCAAAGCCCAATTTCCACAATATAATAGCAAGGGTCACCGACCGAAATTAACAAATAAGCACATAGCATATATCTCACAGCAACACATACATCCATGGCATATCGTATAACAATGATGAAAATAAAGATGCTCATTTTGAAATTTCGTGACATGTATGCCTTTTCAAAACAACAATCAATTAAAATGGAAAATATGTGGTAAGTACAGCCAACACTTCAGCAATCACAATCATTTATCAGAAAATCAGATTTCATAATGTACTCACACACATCAATTTCCAACCATCATCGTATAACCAAATCGTGACCCACCGGTCAATCCCCCAATGCAATATGTATATGCTCATGTATACAATTTCTTGGATTTACCAAGGTGCAGTCGCTCCACAGACCAGTACTCGTGCAGTCGCTCAACAGACCAGCACGTTAGACATACTAAGGTACATTCGCTCACAGACCAGTACCAATGCAGTCGCTCACAGACCAACACAATTTCACGAATGGAATGGACCGTCTAATACACGCGGAACCATCCCGTAGCCCAGATAGAATAGACCGTCTAATACATGCGGAACTACTCTAATCCCGGATAGAACAGACCGTCTAATACACGCGGAACTATTCTATAACCATCATGGTCACTACAATTACATGTATTAGCCTCTCACATGCCAAATACACAGAAGTTAAATCCTTGCACGGATAGAGTGGACCGTCTAATACACGCGAAACCACTCCGTAGCCCGAGTAGAATATACTGTCTAATACACGCGGAACTACTCTGACCCCGGATAGAATAGACCGTCTAATATACGCAGAACTATTTTATAAACCATGGTTACTACTTAACTTCGTGGACCATCACGGTTACCGCATTACTCTGTGGCCCATTGCGGTCACCACTTGACTATGAAATGCATGGACATGCAATGTTTTCTCTTCACTGAAAACAGTATGCAATATCAGAAAAACTCAGCCTTTCCAGCATCCCCCCAAAGCATTTCAGCACAAATAATTTCATTATCAACACATCAATGATTAAACATTCAAGTAATCATTAACACTTTACATTATCACACAATTCCATTCTTAATTATCATAAGTCTTTCCCCCAACTCTTAAAATTCATACAACAAGGTTTAAATCTGAGATTTCTGGAAAATACGAATCTGTATTCTTTGTATTCGAATACAGAAGCCAAAACAGTTCAGAATTCATACTCTGTATTCGAATACAGCCCTCTGGTATTTCAATACAGAGGCAGTCTCAGTGCACAAATCAACATTTTTCACTACATCAGTAAAGTCTCAAAAACTTCATCACCACCACTTCAAACTATCACAAAAATTCCATTTTAATTCAATCATAAACCTTCCCAATACTCCCCAACACTTAGAGTTCATAAAACAGTGTTGAAAAACTTGGAATTTCTGAAAAACTCGAATCTGTATTCGAATACAGATTCCTTGTATTCGAATACAGAAGCATGAAACTACAGTTTTAACATTCTGTATTCGAATACATCATGCCTGTAGTCGAATTCAGAAGACAAAACACTGAAAGTTTAGCATTTCCTCCCAGGTCATTAAAGGTTTCCAAAACATCATCCTCTCCTCATCAAAACTATTTCAAAGACTCCATTTTAAATAATTTTAACCCTTCTCAATATTTCCCAACACTTTAAAATTCACATGACAGTGTTTAAAACTTGATTTTCTGGAAAAACACGAATCTGTATTGGAATACAGCTTCCTTGTATTCAAATACAGAAGCTAAAGACTGAGTTTTTGGAAAAACCTGAATCTGTATTCGAATACAGATCCCTTGTATTCGAATACAGAAGCTGAAACTAGTGAGAATCTGCATTTTATATTCGAATACAACATGCCTGTAGTCGAATAAAGATGCGAATACAGTGTTAAAATTTCACTTTTGCATTCGAATACGACATGGTCGTAGTCGACTACAGATGCTAAGTCAGAAACAAAAATCCTTCCTCTGTATTTGAATACAGGGGCTCATATTCGAATACATGTTTGAAAAATTAAGTAAAATAGAAGCTTGACAGGTTGTATTCGAATACACACATGTTGTATTCGAATACACCTTCGAAAACCAGTGAAATTTTTCCTGAGACTTCAACACATTTCAAACTGTTTCTTTTGAAAAATCAGCACAACCCCAAAACAGTTTTATCACTCTTTTAAACCACAAAACTCAGACTTTTACATTGATACAGATTTTCCAGAAGAAAACACTTTCATCACTTTAAAATCCCTTTTCTTTTGAAAACATCAACATCACCATAATCACTCAAAACAGAAACAGAATGATCAACATCAGAATCATCAAAAACAGAAACAGAATGATCAACATCAGAATCATCAGAAACAGAAACATGCATCTCCAAGACAACATGCAAAGCACATTCCAGCTTTCTTACACAACCAACACAACATGCAAAGCATATTCCAGCTTTCTTACACAACCAACACAACATGCAAAGCATATTCCAGCTTTCTCACACAACAGAACAACAATGTTGTATTTCACAGATCATTAAACATCACAGAATGAAATTTTCAAGTTTTAAAACAACATGCACATAGTTTTCTCAACATGCATTTTGATCAACTTCAAAATAACATGCAAGACATTTTTCAGCTTTTCTACACAACCAAAACAGACATGTTGTATAAGCAAAACAGCAACATCACAGATTATTTAAAACCTCAACAGAATGCATTTTCTTTCATCTTAAAAATGTCATGCAAAACAGTTTCTTTTTCAAAACAGAAAATCAGATATAACCACACCTTAAACATACATTTACAGTCCTAGAATTCAACTAGAAAGTGGAAGGTGCCCTTACCCTTGCTGTGCTTCTGCTTCTGCTCACGTTTCTGCTTTCGTTCCCTTTTACGCGTCAAAAACCGGTGAAACTTCCGCTTGCGTTTGTTGCTACGAAACTGGGTTCTCTAGCTCCGTAATGATGTGGGGAACAACTTTTGTACTGGGGATTTGGTGGTTCGGTGCTTGGATTTCCAAGTAATGGCACTTTTGAGGAACTCTCTTTTCCTTTCTTTTGAACGAACTGGAACAGAATGGGAGGGAAAAGGGGCACTGTTACATGTAGTATGGGCAGTGAGGGAGGAGGAATGGTGTTCTGATTTCACCATCCTTCTCACTCCTATTTATAGGCTTGTGTGGGTGCCACCTCACCCGACACTTGTCTAATCCTCAGCACTTAACCAATCTCGTCGCAATTAGCCACTAATCCCTTAATTAAATGTCCTTTAATTTAATTACTCGTAATTAAATTAATTTATTCTTAATCCAATAATCTTAATTTATCTTCCAAAATAAATATTTATATATATATATATTTACTCAAAGATACATATATTAAATATTTTACAAATATCCCCAAAATACACTTAAAATCAATTCCATAATTTTAATTAAAAATTAAGGGTCTTACATATCCACTGGTTTGATTTTATCCTCTAGTAACTCATCTTCTGCCTCTGGTGACTTCATCTTCTGGTGGCATTTAATATAATAATTCAAAGTACAAAATAAGATTACATGGAGTGCTTTTGTAAACATCAAAATCCTAAGTACTTAGAACCAACTTGGTTCCAATAGAATGCTCCCCTAGGATTTGGGCAGCATTTAATTCTAAAGTGCACTGGTTAAAAAAAATCCCTATTGTTGGAACCAAGTTGGTTCTAAGACTTAGGATTTTGATGTTTACAAAAGCACTCAATGTAAACTTATTTTGTACCTTGAATTATTAAATTAAATACAACTAGAATATGAAGGAATCAGAAGCAGAGATCAAAGGATTCCAGAAAAATGAATTCTGGATTGACCAGAAGATATCCAGGAATGTCAAAAATATCACCAGAAGATATCTTTGCTGGCCCAGATCAGAATGAAGAAAAATCAGAAGGAAACATGGATCATATCAATGGAAAGCCTGCCAGAAGGAGAGTTGATCAAGACAAACAGGAATCAAATATCAATTTTATTCTAGAAGGTATTCTGACCAGAAGATGGCCTGGCAGTGAAAAATTACACAGCAAAGACTTGTTCCAGACTTGACTAGAAGGTATGTTTATGAGTCCAGAACAAGAGGATCAATCCATATTTGGCCCAGACCATAAGATGGCATGATCCAGGGCATGGAACTAAGTCCATAACAAAAGAAATAAGTTCCAGAATCAACCCAGACTTGGTCGAAAATCAAAGGTAAAATGTCCAGACTGAAATATTTTTTGATCAAGTTTATTTCAGTTTGTTCCAGACCAAATTCCAGAATCTGTCCAGATTAGAGTAAAAATATCCAAATCAATGGTTCAAAAATAATTTTTTGAGTCCAGTGATGGTCCAGATCAGAAAATCAGACCATGGCCCAGTGTTGGCCGAAATCAGAGGGACAGAATGTGCAAGTCCAGAAATGGCCGAGTCTAGAAGAATTCAGCATATCAGGCGCGCATCCAGGTTGGCCGAAATCAGAAGATCAGAGGGTCAGGAAGTGTGGTCTAGGGATGGCCGAATTCAGAGGATCACATCATATCATTTGGCTTGGACCAGATGTGGACTAGCGCTTAAAATTCTGATGGTCCAGAATTGATCAACGATGGAGATTGCAAGTTATTTTAATTAAAGTATTAAAAAGATTGGTTATAAAAATAAAGTGGAGTAGCATGGAATTCAGGAGCTGTGGCGGGAAGCAATGAAAGGATTTGATTGGCCAGTTATTTTGAAAGAAAATCTGAAGATATGTTTTTTATTTAAATAAAGCCCAATTGGTCAAGTTATTTTTGAAAGAGAATCCAGCAAGATTCAGCTCGAATTTGATCATGGAAGAAACCCTAATTTTCATCTATAAAAAGAGGCTCAAGGCAGAATGCTCAGCATCGAAAATCACAAAAGAGTCACACACTTCCAAAGCAACCACTCTCAAATTTTCATATAAGTCAATTGTGAGTTTCAGCTTTCAAGAAGCAAGTACTCGGTTATTTTCTTTCCACTGTGGCAAATCTAAGTTGTTGAAGTAGAGTCTACAATCTGAGTGAGTCAGTAGAGGTAGCAGGTTACTTGGCAATTAGATAGGGTTGTATCTAAGTTGTTGAGATAGAGTCTACAAACTGAGGGATTCAGAAAGGGTAGCAAGGTACTTAGCAATTAGATTCATAGTGTTGCGAATTCTTCTACAATCTGGGGTGTCAGATTGGCTGAAGAACAGGAGTTGTTTTTCCTCAAAGAAGTCTAGGATTGTTAGACTATTTGAGAAGACTGACTTGGAGGGTCAGTAGCAAGGTTGTAATTCAAGGTTGAATTAGTGAAATCCTTTAAGGCGAAGGGACTGGACGTAGCCTCGTTAACGGTGAACCAGTATAAAATCTGTGAGTTTTTATTTTTATTTTTATCCGCTGCTAACTCTGTTCTAATTATACATCAAGTTTTGTTTTGAAAGTATTAAAACATGAAAAGTATTCAAGTTAAGTCAAACACAATTCAACCCCCCTTCTCGTGTTTGCACCTTCAATTGGCATCAGAGCTCGGTCTCAAGGCTGAGCACTTAACCGTGTTTGAGGAAAGGTCCAAGGGGCTCAATATGGCAGAAGAATTGGGAAACAACATCAACAGACCACCACTGTTTGATGGAGAATGGTTTGAGTATTGGAAGGACAAAATGAGAAGCTTTGTCATATCTCAAGATCCTGAACTATGGAAGATGATAGTTAGAGGATACACTGCACCTACTGATCCAGAAGATCCGACTAAGAAACTGGATATGTTTGATATGAAACCAGATCAGATTACACAGACTTCATCACAAGTCCAGAACCATGATTATCAGTGCAATCACATTCAAGGAATTTGATAGATGCACAAATAAAGAAACAGCAAAGAGTATATTTGATAGTCTGGTTCTGACCTATGAAGGAACCAAGCAGGTTCAACAAACAAAGGCTAACATATTGGTCAGAAAGTATGAGCTGTTCAAGATGGAAGAGGATGAAGACATTGACACAATGTTCTGCAGGTTCCAGACTTTGGTATCAGGACTGAAAGTATTAAACAAAAGCTATACCACTGAAGATCATGTCTGGAAAATTCTGAGAAGTCTTCCAAAAAGGTGGAGACCAAAGGTTACTGCAATTCAGGAAGCTAAGGATCTGAGTACCTTGAGGCTGGAAGATCTAATCAGCACACTTAGGTCTCATGAAATAGAACTGGAAGAAGATGAACCTAAGAAGAAGAAAAATCTGGCTCTGAAATCGAAACAGAAGAAAGCTGCAAAGGCAGAATCAGAATCAGAGGATAGTGATAGTGACTGTGATGATATGGCATACTTAACCAAAAAGATGGTTAAGATCTGGGAAAACAAGAAGAAAAGAAACTTCAGAAAGAAACATAACAGCAAGGATAAGGAAGAATCTGACAAAAAGAATATTGTTTGTTATGGATGCAATAAACCTGGACATATCAAGTCAGAATGTCCTAATCTGGAAAAAGGCAAACAGCATAAGAAAAGTTCCAGATACAGAAAGAAAGGTCTGATGGCTGCCTGGGATGTATCAGAATCAGAGGAAGAATCTTCTGATGAAGAAGAGGCAGAAACAGCAAAGATGGCTCACATCAGGACTGCTTCTGGTCTTCATAAAAGCATGAATTCCAGAGGGAAAACAGGCAGAAGGAAGAGTGATAGAAGCAATCACTCAAGCAAGTCTGAAAGCACATCAGAGGAAACAATTCTGTCTCTGATGGCTCATACAAATACAGGTTCTGAATACTGCTCTGAAACAGAATCAGAAGATGAAGACAGTGAGGTATTTTCTGATCTTTCTAAACCTGAATTAATTGATACTTTAAAGGACTTGTTAAATGCAAATAATAAGATATCTTTAAAACTGAAAACTCTTAGGGAAGATAAGAAAAATCTAACCAAAGAGGTCCAAGTTTCAAAGAATCGAATTTCTGAGTATGCGACTGAAATCCAAGATTTGAAAACTGAAGTTGCAAAACTCAAGTCTGAAAACCAAACTCTGAAAAGTAATAATTGTTCCACTTCTGAGACTGTTCGTAAATCTGATATGCATGAACAATTTTTTCAAAACTTTATTTCAAATGGAATGGAAAGAAGTAAGTATGCATCTATGATTTATGGAAACAGTAACTCTGGAAAAAGAGGTCTTGGCTTTACAGAAACAAGTACTGAAAATAAAGTTGTTTATTTTGATGTTTTATGTATTGTCTGTGCTAAGAAAGGTCACTCTGAATTATCTTGTCCAATGGTAAAATCTGAACAAGATCAGAGAGCTGTTAAGACTAACAAACCTGGACCCAATCAGTTTTGGGTACCAAAAGATAAAATTGTTTATGTTGCAGATGTTCTGAGCAACCAGAAGGAGACACCAACAATGGTGCCTGGACAATAGATGCTGGCAACGCACAAGCAGAAGAAGATTTATGTTCCAATATCTACCAAACAGAAGCCAAGTGACTCTGGTAGAAGAAGAACTGGTCAACACAATACCTATCAGAATCAGAACCAGAATTATAGGAGGAACAGGAAATATCATAGACATCACTCGAATCAGAACAAGAACTGGAACCAGAATCAGAACTGGAACCAGTATCAGAGGAACAGGAACTGGAACCAGAACCAGAACTGGAACTAGTACCAGAAGCACAGAAACTGGAACCAGAACCAAAACTGGAACCAGTATCAGAGGTACAGGAACTGGAACCAGAACCAACACTGGAACCAGAACCAGAACTGGAGGCACAGAAACTGGAACCAGAATCAACACTGGAACCAGAATCAGAATCAGAATCAATACCAGAACCAGAACCTGAACAGGAATCAGTATCAAAGGTTGAGGTATGATCATCAGAACTACTCTAATTATCAGAATCGCCATAAGTTCCAGAATCACCAGAGGAACATGGTGTATGAGCCAAAGCAGAAATTAAGGAATCAGAATCAGGAGAGTTCTTCAAACACTCCAGTGAGATTCATCAAGACTACAAACCTAGAAGGGAATTCAAATTCCCTCATCCAAACCATGTAATCTCAGAACATATAGATTAGGAATCTGAAAATCAGAAGCAAGAGGATTTTCAGAGTAAAACTGAGGCTACATCTTGCTGTAAATACTATTATTATTTGATATTTATGATTACTGTGATAACAAGAAGCTTGATCTTAACAAATCAAAGCTAGATAACTATTCTGCAGGTTTTCAAACTGTCAGAGGAACCAGGTGATTCACACGAATTGAACACCTCAGCAGAAACACCATTCCAGTGGATTCAAAAACAAGCAGAAACCACCAGAAGCAGAATTAATGGTTTGGCTGTATTAAGTTCATCTTTAAATTAATTGATTTGTATTATATAACAAACTGCTTGATCTTGACAAATCAAAGCAAGATAAAGATAGTGCAGGTTCACCAGAACCAAAGGAAGCAGAAGTAGAAGAAAGCAAGTCAGCAACCCATGACAAATCTTCAAAAGATAAATCTGATCAAATCAGAAACAGCCAAGATAAGCCATAAGAGAAATCTAGATATTTACCAAAATCTGAAGCTGTTACGGATTCACCAGAACCAGAAGCTGATCTATCAGGATCAGAAGATGTTACAGATCTTCCAGAACCAGAAGCCGATATTGATGAAGCTTTGGCAGAGGAAGGGTGGATACTTGCAATGCAAGAAGAGCTGAATGAATTCCAAAGGAATGATGTTTGGGATCTGGCATCCAGACCAAACAAAAACATTATTGGAACCAAGTAGGTGTTCATAAACAAATTCAATGAAAAGGGTGAAGTTGTAGCTCAGGGATACAGTCAATAGAAAGGTATAGATTACACTGAGACTTGTGTTCCAGTGGCCAGGTTATAAGCAATTAGAATTCTCTTATCATTTGCTGCTAATCATGATATAATGCTGTATCAAATGGATGTTAAAAGTGCATTCTTAAATGGCTACATAAGTGAGGAAGTCTATGTCAAACAACCCCCTGGATTTGAAAACTCTGATTTTCCAGACCATGTTTTTAAACTCAAAATCTTTATATGGTTTAAAACAAGCACTTTCTGCTTAAGAATGAATTTAATAGAGGCCAGATTGATAATACACTATGATATTCTAATTATCCAAGTTTATGTTGATGATATCATATTTGGATCAACTGATGGCACTTTGTGCAAAGAGTTTTTTGACCTAATGCAGAAAGAGTTCCCAATGAGCATGATGGAAGAACTTAAGTTCTTCCTGGGAATTCAGATTCACCAAGGTAAATCAGGTATACTTATTCACCAATCAAAATATACTAAAGAACTTCTCAAAAAGTTCAAAATGAGTGACTGTAAGCCTATGGCCACCCCCATGCACCCAACCTGCTCACTTGAGAAAGATGAAACCAGCCAAAAGGTAGACCAGAAAACATACAGAGGTATGATTGGATCCCTTCTTTACTTAACTGCTTCTAGACCTGACATTATGTTTAGTGTTTGTGTTTGTGCCCGATTTCAAGCTGATCCTAGGGAATCCCATTTAACTGCTGTCAAAAGAATTCTGAGATATCTCAAACGAACCACAAACCTTACCTTGTTATACAAGAAAACCCCCACCTACAAACTAAAAGGCTTTTGTGATTCTGACTATGCTGGAGACAAGTTGGAAAGGAAAAGTACCAGTGGCAACTGCACATTCTTAGGTGATAACTTGATCTCTTGGTCAAGCAAAAGACAAAGAACCATTGCTATGTCAACAGCAGAAGCTGAGTATATATCAGCAGCAGGATGCAGTTCACAGTTACTCTGGATGAAACACCAACTTGAAGATTACAACATCTTTGAAAACAATATCCCTTTGTTCTGTGATAACACTTCAGCCATAAACCTAACTAAGAACCCTATCTTACACTCTAGAGCCAAACACATTGAAATAAAACACCATTTCATTAGGGACCATGTTCAGAAAGGAACTTTAAGCATCCAGTTTGTGGACACTGATCATCAATGGGCTGACATCTTCACCAAGGCTTTACCAGAAGATAGGTTCGAGTTCATTAAAAAGCATCTCAGCATGACCTCCATATCTGACTAGCTCAAGTAGTCATCTTAGGAGTTTTTAAATTTCTGCAATTTTATTTTATGTCTTTTATTTTCAGCTTTTACTTTCTGTAATTTGTAAAGAAAAAATCAAAAAATACAAAAATAGCAGGACCACTTTTTGGCTGATGACAAAAAGGGGGAGAAAGAGAGAGAGAGAGAAAAGGAAGAAATAAGTAGAAAAGAAGAGTTAAAAAGAAAGAAGGAGTGAAAAAGAAAGAGTGAAGAAGAGAAGGAGTTGAAAAGGAGAGGAAGCGTAAAGAGAGAAAAAGAAAGAGAGAATAAAGAAGGAGTTGAAAAGGAGAGGAGAAGAGAAGAAAAGAAAGAGTGAAAGAGAAGGAGTTGAAAGAGAGAATAAAGAAGGATTTGAAAAGGAGAGGAGAAGAGAAGAAAAGAAAGAGTGAAAAAGAAGGAGTTGAAAAGGAGAGTATCAGACTTAGGGGAAGAGATTGGTCTGAGGGGGAGTAATTCAAGTTTTCGAATTATAAGTTAGCAAAATAAGTTAAGGTTTTGTCATCATCAAAAAGGGGGAGATTGTTGGAACCAAGTTGGTTCTAAGACTTAGGATTTTGATGTTTACAAAAGCACTCAATGTAAACTTATTTTGTACCTTGAATTATTAAATTAAATACAACCAGAATATGAAGGAATCAGAAGCAGAGATCAAAGGATTCTAGAAAAATGAATTCTGGATTGACCAGAAGATATCCAGGAATGTCAAAAATATCACCAGAAGATATCTTTGCTGGCCCAGATCAGAATGAAGAAAAATCAGAAGGAAACATGGATCATATCAATAGAAAGCCTGCCAGAAGGAGAGTTGATCAAGACAAACAGGAATCAAATATCAATTTTATTCTAGAAGGTATTCTGACCAGAAGATGGCCTGGCAGTGAAAAATTACACAGCAAAGACTTGTTCCAGACTTGACTAGAAGGTATGTTTATGAGTCCAGAACAAGAGGATCAGTCCATATTTGGCCCAGACCATAAGATGGCATGATCTAGGGCATGGAACTAAGTCCAGAACAAAAGAAATAAGTTCCAGAATCAACCCAGACCTGGTCGAAAATCAAAGGTAAAATGTCCAGACTGAAATATTTTTTGATCAAGTTTATTTCAGTTTGTTTCAGACCAAATTCCAGAATCTGTCTAGATCAGAGTAAAAATATCCAGATCAATGGTTCAAAAATAATTTTTTGAGTCCAGTGATGGTCCAGATCAGAAAATCAGACCATGGCCCAGTGTTGGCCGAAATCAGAGGGACAGAATGTGCAAGTCCAGAAATGGTCGAGTCCAGAAGAATTCAGCATATCAGGCGCACATCCAGGTTGGCCGAAATTAGAAGATCAGAGGGTCAGGAAGTGTGGTCCAGGGATGGCCGAATTCAGAGGATCACAGCATATCATTTGGCTTGGACCAGGTGTGGACTACCGCTCAAAATTCTGATGGTCCAGAATTGATCAACGATGGAGATTGCAAGTTATTTTAATTAAAGTATTAAAAAGATTGGTTATAAAAATAAAGTGGAGTAGCATGGAATTCAAGAGCTGTGGCGGGAAGCAATGAAAGGATTTGATTGGCCAGTTATTTTTAAAGAAAATCTGAAGATATGTTTGTTATTTAAATAAAGCCCAATTGGTCAAGTTATTTTTGGAAGAGAATCCAGCAAAATTCAGCTCGAATTTGATCATGAAAGAAACCCTAATTTTCATCTATAAAAAGAGGCTCAAGGCAGAATGCTCAGCATCGAAAATCACAAAAGAGTCATACACTTCCAAAGCAACCACTCTCAAATTTTCATATAAGTCAATTGTGAGTTTCAGCTTTCAAGAAGCAAGTACTCGGTTATTTTCTTTCCACTGTGGCAAATCTAAGTTGTTGAAGTAGAGTCTACAATCTGAGGGAGTCAGTAGAGGTAGCAGGTTACTTGGCAATTAGATAGGGTTGTATCTAAGTTGTTGAAGTAGAGTCTACAAACTGAGGGATTCAAAAAGGGTAGCAAGGTACTTAGCAATTAGATTCATAGTGTTGTGAATTCTTCTACAATCTGGGGTGTCAGATTGGCTGAAGAACAGGAGTTGTTTTTCCTCAAAGAAGTCTAGGATTGTTAGACTATTTGAGAAGACTGACTTGAAGGGTCAGTAGCAAGGTTGTAATTCAAGGTTGAATTAGTGAATTCCTTCAAGGCGAAGGGACTGGACGTAGCCTCGTTAACGGTGAACCAGTATAAAATTTGTGAGTTTTTATTTTTATTTTTATCTGCTGCTAACTCTGTTTTAATTATACATCAAGTTTTGTTTTGAAAGTATTAAAACAGGAAAAGTATTCAAGTTAAGTCAAACACAATTCAACCCCCCCTTCTCGTGTTTGCACCTTCACCTATGTGGCCCAAAGTAGTCACCATGAGCATGATTTAATAGGTTCATACAATTTGTGCAACAGCAGAAGTACACCAAAGCCAAATTGATCACACTATGTTTGTAAAGTAGTTTGTTAATGGGAAAATTACCATCTTGATATAATGATTACCCGAATGGATGGTTCGTCATTCTATGTGCATATCATTGCCAACACACATATATAATTTGAAATGCGGACATCGGATCAATAATTACAAATTGGTAGAATTATTATAACAAGAAAACAGAAAACGACATAATTGCCAGAACACCAACAAGAAAAATTGTCACAAAAAGAAAGATAAAATATGGAGAAGACAAAATAGAGACGAAGTCACATTCTTACTTCTATGGAAAAGAAGAAATGATAAGTCTTAAATTGAATGTTTGCGACAAAGAAACTTGATTTCTAAGCAAGATCAAAGGATTGTTAGTCGATAACCAAAAAGAGACAAAACTCTAAAAAAAATACAAAGTAATTTTTCAACAAAATTCATCTACTTTCTTCATAAATTTCGTGCAAACATATATGGAAGAATGTAATAGCTTGCTAATTGTACAAGGAAAGAGAAAAGCTACCAAAAGTAATATAGGTCTTGGTTGCAATTGTAACCCTTTTTAATGGCCTTGTCTCCTCTTAATGCCAAGTTCCCTCTTAATGTGTTAGTTACGAAACTCAAGAGACTCCAATTAACACTCCAAGCTTCAATGGTTAAATATGTCTACACCAAATAAGTTCTCTTGTAACCTCATTTTTGTCCTCCCTGTGTATGCTTCAGCCCATACTTTTAAATCAATAAAACCACACCAAAAACAACCTAAATTTATGATGGGCAGCACAACTATTATTTGCAGCCCATGCTCTACTCTTAAACAAAAACACTAACAAAAATAAACGAAAGTGTAGAGCCTAATTAAATAAATAATATACACCCACATTTTTTTATTACAACTTATTTAAAATAAAACAAGAACGGGCAACATTTTACGCCCAACCCTTCTTCTTTATTATTAAAACTAAATTTGTGAACATAATTATTTTTCCCATGTTCATAATGATTTCCACTCGTTGAAAATATCCTCCTTCAATCACTTTGTTCCCTTGATGAGAAAAAAAAGAAAAAGAAATGTTATAATACTAGAAGAATCCAAAAACTTTACAACACAAACCAACTTAGAGGAAGATATATTCGTGTAGTAGTATGCCATGACTTCCCAAATCATTTTAATGTCAAGTTTTATCTTTCTCTTGTTGTCTTCAATTGCTCATTGCTCTCTTGAAACCTTTTACAGCATTGATAGATCCACCAAGTTCCTCCAAGTCTTAAGATATTTATGAGTTTGAAAACTCCAATTCAACTTTATAAGGATGTCTTAGATTCCTCTTTTAGAAACACCTCTTCAAATCCTTTCAAAAATAATTCATCACAACTAAACAAGAGATTAGAGTAAAGAATAATCAAAATAAAATAAAGGGTTTGAGTAGAAATTCAAGGAGAACTCCGGGGACAGACGCAAATTTTGAGTTGTGGAGGCACTCTATATTTCTTTCAATTGTTGTCGTATGTTATTTGAGTTGTGGAGGCACTCTATATTTCTTTCAATTGTTGTCGTATGTTATGTTATAGTGTCTGAATTTATTGAAATTACTAATATATTTTCAAAAGTTTTTTTTGTTGATAATTTTATTTTGTAGACCAAAGTGATTAACGAAAAATAAAGACTAAATTACTTAACTAATAAAGACACTCTTTAAGACCAAAATCAGTAATAAATCACATATTTAAGTTTGCTTGTGTAATTTTAATATATTTAAAGAGTATTATAACAACACTCACATATTTATTTTTAGAAAAACTAAAATATACTGGAGGTACAATCTGTAACATGTCCTTTTCTCTATCACATAATTTATTTTTTACTGTATTAAATATAAAAAAAAAAACATTATTTATCAAAATTTAGTGAAGGCCATAGCCCGTACTCCTCTCTAAGTGGGTGTGTCGCTGAGAACTTCATAGGTTTATTTGTCCCACTCTCCCTTTTTCTTTTCCTCTCAATTTCGTTGTTCTTTTCACCTTCCTTTTCTCTCAATTCCTTTCTTTTCACTTTTGATTTTTCAACTCTCAAGTGACCTCACCTTCTTACCTTTCTTTTTAAAATAGTGTTCTCTAAGATAATAAGAAGGTGTATAACGCCTCCTCATCATGCTTTTTATGTCCTCCTAAATATTCACCAATGGTTCTCTATACCCTATCCTATCATTTTGTTATTGATCCCACCAAACTAAGACATAATCACTTAATTTCATGGTTGTCACCTTTACGTTCTTGGTGTCGATATAGTTATGGCATACAAATACTTTCTCAATCTTCAATTCCCACTCAATATAGGCTTCCAAATCATTTCTTCCATTTGAAAGATGAAAAGTTGATTTTGATTCTGTTAATTTTATCCTTCATAACATGACTATCAGCATGAGAATAAAATAATCTTCCCTCTTAATTCTCAAGCCTTTGGTTAAATTGTTTGATTTGTGTATGCCTCAAGCTCTCCAAATATTCACCTAAAACCTTCATTTTTAAAGACGTAACTATTGTTCTTGGGATATGTGAAACTCTTTCAAACATTTTTTTATAGAAAAAGAACTAAGATGATGCATAGGCCCTCACCACTCAAATCTTGTGTTTCACTTAAAAAAATTTACTCGTGTTTCTATCGAAAATTAGTTTTATTTTTTTTCTTGATCTAACCTTTTTTCACTCAATATTTTTTTCAATTTTTGAAAGAAATCAAACCTCAATCACACAAGAAAGTTTTTTTCTTTATAATAACACAAGACTTAAACAAAAATAGAAACAAAGAGAATAGTAAAAGAAGGAAATAGTGTCTAGTTGAGAAAATTAAAAAAATAGTGTAACAGAAATTAAAAAGAAAATGAGAAAGAAAACAAACTTACTCACAACTCCTTCAATCATAACCAACAAAAATTTCTTGGATATTTTTTCTATTTTTTTTTTCAAATTTCTTTTTATATATTTTTTTGGGTCATTTTTCTTTGCCTAAAAAAATATAAATTGAAGGAATTGCAAAAATAACAAAGAAAACAATAGAGTTTCAAAATTTAAACAAGAAATGGTCTACATGGAATCTTACTATGACTATCACTTGATGACTACCTAAATAAATGGTTTGTCATTCTATATCGTTGGCGACACACATATATAATTCGAAGTTGAGGACATTAAAAAAATAATTATAAATTGGTAGAATTATTATGACAAAAAATACAAAATGGCCTAATTGAAAGAACATCAACAAGAAAATTGTAATAAGAAGAAAGATAAAATATTGAAAAGACAGGATGACACCACTCTCTTTAATTTATCGAGAAGGAGAAATGACAAGTCTTAAATTTAATGATCGCCACAAAGAAATTTGGGTTTCACATGACAAGATCAAAAGGATGGTCAAGTCCAAAACCAAAAATATACAAGGTTTTCACAAATACACAAGGTATAATTTGTCAACAAAATTCATCTATTTTGTTCATACATTCTGTGCATAGATATAAGGAAGAAGAGAATAACTTGTTGATTGTACAAGGAAAGAGAAAAGTTACAATTACTAGCATTAGCCTTGGTTGCAATTGTAACTCTCTCATGTAATGGCCTTGTCTCTAAAATGATACTGTCAATCACAAGGAATGGGGTTTGAATTGTGATTCACTTTTTTTTTTAAATTAATTTCTACTTTTAATTTAGTTAACTCAAGATCAGTCTTGGTTTTAAACACAATAAAAGCATAACGTTCTTGGTTAGTGAAATCAAAAGAAAATTTTCCTACGTGTTCTATGCTTAGTGAGTAAGAAATAAATAGAGATAAGGAAAAGAGAATCACACAGTAATATACCCAGGTTTACCTAAAGTTGGCTACGTCCAGTCCTCGCAGTTTGTGAGCTTTTCCACTAAAGTGCTTAAATAAGAATGTTTTTGCTTTTCACACCAACTTTCAAGATCAATCTTGATTAGTTACAACATTTCACCTTTCGACCTTGAAAGGATTTCCAATAGATACCTTTCAATCTATGAAGGGTTTTTATAAGTCACCTTTTAATCACAAAAGGATTTTTGCAATTCACTTAAACTACCTTCAACACTATAGTCTTAAGTTTCAAATGAAATGATTTAAAATGGATTGATGGATTAGATTACACTCAATACTTGTTTGAGTTTTGATTCTCAGCAAAAAGACTCAGTAAATATATCCTTAAATCTAGTGAAACAGAACCAGACCTTAAATCTTGTTGTTTCCTTGACCTTGAGGTTCCTTTTATAGGCTTGATGAAGGCTTATGACAGCTCATGTAGCCATTTGGAATCCATTTGTCCAGTTTTAAGTTGTAATAGAACAGGAATATTCTTGCTTTATATCCAAAACGATCTTCGTTTCTGATTTGAGTAAGTGCTGGACTGAGTACTTTTGACAACTGTTAGATGTCATATTGTTTTCTGTTTGTAAGCAGGCTGCTTAGAGGTGCATTTGCAGTGTCTTGTCATTTCTCTCCTGCATGTACTTGTTGCTTTAGTCTCCAATCTGGAGATTGATCTTGCTTGTTTGTTCTTCATATTATGCTTTTGCCTTTGTTAATTTTTTGGAATGGATCTATCCAAAATGATCTTGTGTACATAAGTCTGGTATCTTTGAAGTGAAGACTTGTACATTTGCAACCAGAACGATCTTGATTAAGGAAAGCATTGCTCTTTCGCAAACCAAAGCGCTCTTGGTTTGATAAGACTGAAGGCTGTGAAAAACCAAAACGATCTTTGTTTTTCCAGATTTATGTTTTTAGTAACCAGAATGATCTTGCTTCTTCCAAAATGATTTTGTGTTGTTATGTTTAGTACCTATCTTCAATTAATACACTCAAAAAACACATGTTAAATAGTAACATACTTTTAGAATCATAATTAAAACTTTAATTAACTTTGTTTGATTATAATCAAAACATTAATTTGAAATTTTGTCTCAACAGTCTCCTCGTAATGCCATGTTCTCTATCAATGAGTTGAAGGTTACAAAACTCAAGAGACTCCAATCAACTCTAAAATTATCTAAGGTTGAATACTTCTACACCAAATAAGTCCTCTTGCACCCATTTCCAAGCCCCATTTTCTTCTTTCTTGTGCATGCTTTAGCCCACACTTTTAAATCGACAAACTCACACAAAAAACACCTAAACTTAATTTGGCCAGCACATCTATTACTTGTAACACATGCTCTACACTTAAGTTAAAACACTAACAAAAATAAACTTAAGTGTTGGTTGCTAATTAAAAAAATATTATGCACCAAACTTTTTATTACAACTTAGTTAAAATAAAACAATAATGGACCACATTTAATTCCTTCTTTTTTCTTGAAACTATTGGATCTAAATTGTTCCTCCTAAGTTCTCATCAATATAGTATATGTGGATGATATAATAGTCACCATATATAAGGAACATCTTGATCAGTGCTCCAACCAAAGGTTTATCCATTAAGAAGATTAATTAGAAACTGTAGAAATCTATATTGATGCTGACTGATAAGGATATCATAGATAAGATGTCTATATTAGGTTACTGCACCTTTGTTTGTGTTAACTTAGTTATATGGCACTACAAGAAAAAAAATGTTATGGCAAGGAGTCACGTTGAAGCTGAATGTAGAGCCATGGCTCAAGGTGTATGTTAAGTGTTATGGCTGCAAAAACCTTTTTGAAGAGTTGGAGATTCAAATAAACATTCTATTAAAATTGTAAATTGTGACGATAAAGGTTTTATAAGCATAACTCATAACCCAATTCAACTTAACAATATGGAAAATGATCGACAACATTTATTCCATGAAATGTTTTAAAAATCGACTCAAACTAGTTAGTTGGACCAGTTCAATCGAAAACCGATAGAGTTACCAGTTTGACTTGGCCACTCGAACGGCCATATAATTAGACCGATTTAAACTGGTGCAATTCGATGAAAAAGGTCAAAATCGGTGACTCGCCTGGTTTAAATAACCGAACGGTC
Organism: Cicer cuneatum; assembly: GCA_037974295.1. Lineage (NCBI taxonomy): Eukaryota > Viridiplantae > Streptophyta > Magnoliopsida > Fabales > Fabaceae > Cicer > Cicer cuneatum. The sequence goes on along the minus strand of JBBPBO010000005.1, from coordinate 34,638,482 downwards.
CTTGGTCTTTTTTGAACAATTGGCTTAAATCAAATTTTACATTTTTTTTTAATCTGAAAAATCTTATTTTGAATGAAACTGTTGATCTTGATCGAAATGTCGCGAGGCTATTATCGCACCTAATTAGATTTGGATTCTCTTAGTTATACTTTTCATTTTTTTTTTTCACCATTTTCAATCCCCACCATTAAAACTCATCATCTATTTTTCTTTATAATTTTAATATCTTTTTCTTTCTCATGTTAGATGGTTAAAATTCCACTTAAGAAAAATTGAGAAGATTTTATGATCCATTTCCCACCTAATCCGTGAATGATTCGTACACAACCAATTTTTTTTTTTAAATAATTACACAGCCATTCGATTTTGATAAAGGACAACCCAATCATATTAATTTTTCTATTTTTACAAAACACAATCATATTACTACTAGTGTATGATAAAAAAATATATCACATGATTTTAAATTGTGGTTGCAGTCGTAAATGTGGTTGTGGTTGTGAGCTGTTGCAATATGTATTGCGGTTGTTGTGGTGTACTTTTTTTTTAACACAATATTACTAGTATAATTTATTACTAATATTTTAATCCACATATCTTCTATTTTATCTTTAATATCTCATAAATATCTTATTATCAACTCTTTATCACTTTAACATATCATTAATCATTTAATATACACTCTAAATCTTTGATACAAAGACAAAGTACAATAGAAAAATAATTTGTTTAATCACCACATAGTTTGTTATTCTCTATTACAACCTGATGCGGTCATTGCACCTACTGCGTTGCGGCATTGGGATGTGGCTTTTCGTGTGAATTACAATTACATTGCAATTGTGGTTTGATGTGTTGCAATTAGTGCCACAACCACAATATTGCAGCTACATCACGTGATGCGCTCCACAAAACGTTGTTTAACATCTTTCATTCTAGAAAAATTTCTATCATACATCCAACTACGATTCATATATATATATTCTTAAAATTAAATAAATTTAATACGATCATTAATTAAATTGATTTTTTATTAGTGACAACAACTACAAATTACTAAATAATAATTGTGATATGTCAATTAAGTGAAAATCTATAAATAATATAATAAATCATAATAAAAAATTAACTAAATCAAATATTAAATGATGTATAATTAATTTTATTGTTAAATAAATTTTAGTCTTTATAAAATTTCAACATTTTATTATAGTCACTTAAAAACTACCTGTAAAATTAAAATAGGGACTAAAATATATATAAAAATTGTACTGACTCCATTTCAACTATCATAATTTTGTATGGACTAACAACATATTTAATATCATTAATTTTACTAATATTTTTTTAAAAATAACTACATTAAAATGATAACGTTTTACAAATATTTTAAAATATTATTATATAAACTACGTACTAGTATTTTTTTTTTACAAATCTTACTAACATATTAAAATATGAACCGTTTATGTCATTTTAAAATAATATAAAAATATTTTATATGCATATTATTACATATTTCTTAATTAGATCAACATTGTATATTTATTTTCTTTTTCATAAGTATTATATTTTGATGAAAAAATTATGATTTCTAAAAATAAAAATTCATAACATAATAAACCATAATAAAAAATAAAATTTTAATTTGAGTAAAAAAATACATTTTAAATATTACAATATGATTTAAAAATAACATTAAAATCTTACTAACATTGAAATTTAAAAATGATATTATAACCAACTTTAAAAATAACATACTTGACATTTTAAAATAAAATAATAATGTTTTAAAAATACTTTATAATCATTTAACAATTATTTAATATCAATATATAAAATACTAATTTATATTTAAAATGTTTTACATACTAACTTGGTGTAGAGTAGCATATGACTTGAAAATCACGAACAAATAGCAACTCTTCTGCAGTCAATACAATAACATATCTCTCAAAAAAAAATATTAGTTAAATATATAATTCAAAATTAATATAAAAACATAAACAGTAATACTTACCGAAACTCAAGAGAGAAAGAAGAAGAATAATCTAAAAAGAGAAATGTTAGAACTATTTTTAGATAGAAGATGGAAAAAATTATTTGTAGAGAGAAGGTAGAGAGAAGATAGAAGTAAGAAATGAGAAGGAGAGAGATGAAAGTAATATATATAACAGTGTTTTAAGCATCGGACCAAAGGTTGAACCCGGAAGACTTTCGGATCACGGTTTAACTGGTTCAATTGGATAACAACTAAATAAATAAATATAGTGATTTTTTTACGCAAAAAGATATAGTGATGTATATAATGACTTTTAGATACATGAAACTTTTAAAATTTAGGATACAAATCCATTTCCAATTATTTGTATTACCTTTACTTTCAAAATAGGAAGATGGGAACAGTTCAAATATTTGTTTGATTTAAAGAGTATTTTCCATATTATAGATAGAATATATTACATCACTGGAATATAATCGAATTTAAAAATGAAGATAGAATTGCATTTCATTAATTAGTATTAATAAAATAACTAAAAAATAACTAAATTCAATAGTTAAAAAATTCCAGAACCAAGCTATAAAACAATTCAGACAGTTTGATCCCTTAACCGACTTGAATATTTAGCAAAAATTTTATTAAAATAATTATATACATGTAGAATACTTATAAAGAAAGATGTATTGATCATTCTTCATAGATATATAATTATAATGATCATAAATTTTGTAATATATTTTAACTCATGTGTTAGGATATCAACAAAAAATAGTGTTAAAAGAATTTAAATAATTAATGATTTTATTCAATAGCTAACAATCTAAAAGAACTTTAAATTTTCTCATACATAAAAAACATTGTTTTGAATTGTCTTTCACAAAGAGACAATTTTTACAATTCAAAAGTAGTAACATCTTAAAGTGGATCATGTATATCTCCATTTATGTCCCCAAAATTTTGTCTCACCTTCTTTATTTCCGTGATTTTCATAAGATACGTATCCAAGAGTATCCATGAAGTATCAGATTAATTAATTTTAAAAAAATAAAAATAATAATTATGATAATTCTTGGATACGTTCCGCCAGTATATGTGAAGTATCAGTATCAGATACGGGTATATCTTTGTGTTTTGCATTATGACTCTATAGGCATTAGTCTCATCCTTTTGGATGTATTTAAGACTTTGTCTTTAGTTAACCCTTTCGTCAAAGGATCTGCTAAATTCTCATCAGTGCATACGTGATCCACTATAACAGCTCTTTTAGAAAGTAACTCTCTAACAATGTTGTGTTTACGACGTATTTCTCGTCTCTTACCGTTATAATAACGATTCTCAATCTTCACAATAGTTGTGGTATTATCGCAGAGGATCAACACAGCTGGCATAGATTTTTCCCATAAAGGGATTTCAGCTAGCAAGCATCTTAACCAGCTCGATTCTTCACTAGCAGTAGCTAGTGCTATCATTTCAGACTCCATAGTGCATTGTGAATGTGCAAATACGAGAAGGGGGTTGAATTGTGTTTTCCAAAGTTGATAACTTTTTGATAATTTATAAATAAATTAAAAACTAGTTTGGTTTTTGGTTACTTACTTGGAGTAAAAGCAATTGGATTCAAAGGCAGCAAGCAATGAAAGCATAATTAATTTGACACATAGATTTATCCTGGTTCATCACTAACTTGACTACATCCAGTCCCCTCATTCAGAAGGCTTTAATCCACTAATTCAAATACCTTGAATTACAAAGCACCTAACCCTCCAAGCTAGTTTTCCCAAATAGCCTGACAACCCCAGTTTCAAGAAGGAACAACACCACCTTGACCCTACAAGCCAAGTCTTCTCCTAACAATCTGACAACCCCATATTGAATAAGGAACTAAACCACTATCGGGTTGGATACAAAAGATTGGAACTTGAGTAGTTGCTTCTAACAAAGCTGATAATAATAATAACTTTCACATTATACGAAAAAAACACTCAGAAAATATTTCTAACTTGAAACGAGTATTTCTCTCTTTGAACTCTAAGACTACTATTTTGTGCTTTTCGATGCTTTTCTTCTTCAGCCTTGAGTATCTATTTATAGTTAAAATTTGGGCTTCAATTTGGTCCTTGTTTAATTTTGAATTGTATTTTGTTCAGATTGCTTTGTAAATTCTTCAAATTGATTCTGTTCCTTTTTTGTTTAGATTGAGATTGTAAATTCTTCAGATTGATTATGTTCGTAATTTATTGTAGATAAATCTTCTTCAAATTTTGATCAAATCTTCTTCAAATCTTAATCAAATCTTCTACAAATCTTCACCATATCTTCTTTCATACTCTTTGAAGTCAAATATATTGTTCTCGTAAAATACTTTTGTTAGCATCAAAACTCTAAATGTAAAACCAACTTGGTTCCAACAGGCTGAGCCAATATCTTCTGTTTTCTTCGATTTCCAAGATACAACATATCAAGTCATACTAAAAACATAGCCATTGGTTGCTTTGGAGTCATCGGATAAGGTGTTGCAATTAGCATTATTGTATCCTTCAAGGACGGCAAGAAATCTTTGATAATGTAATCTGATACTCATGATCCTTTTAAGGTATCTCATGACTCTTTCGATAGCGTGTCAATAGGTCTACTGGTACACTTGCATAATCGTTCCACGATGTAGGCAATGTCAGATATAGTACAGCCAGTGGCATACCTGAGGCTGCCAATGATGCTCGCATATTCAGTTTGTCTAACACTTTCACTAGTGTTCTTGAAAAGTTTCACACTTGGATCATATGGGGCATGCAGATTTACCGTCAAAGTATTTGTATTTCTTTAGGATCTTTTCAACATATTGAGACTGATCCAAAGAAATTCCCTTTCCTATCCTAGTAATTTTGATTCCAAGGATTACATTCGTTTCTCCGATGTCTTTCATATCAAAGTTGTTACACAACAATGATTTCAAAATATTTACAACATGAATGTTTGAACCAAATATGAGTAGGTCGTCTACATAGAGACATATGACAGTGCAAATCTCATTTTCAGATTTGTAATAAATACGTTTGTCACTTTCATTCACTTTAAACTTATTCGATATAATCAAATTATCAAACTTTTCGTGTCATTTCTTAGGAGCTTGTTTAAGACTATACAGAGATTAATCTAACTTACAGACCTTGTTTTCTTGTCCATGAATCACAAAACCTTCATGTTGTGCAATATAGATTTCTTCTTCCAAGTCACCATTTAAAAAGGTTGTTTTGACATCCATTTGGTGTATCACCAAGTTATGAATAACAGCTAGTGAAACGAGTACCCTAATGGATGTAATTCTAGTGACTGGTGAAAAAGTGTCAAAGAAATCTATATTTTCTCTGTCTAAAACATTTGGCTACAAGGCGAGCCTTGTGTTTATAAACAGTTCCATCGGGTTTTATCTTCTTTTTCAATATCAATTTACAACCTATCAATTGGCAACTAGAAGGAAATTCTACTAAATGCTAGGTCCTGTTATATTCTAGAGAATTCATCTCATCGTTTATAGCTTCCTGCCATAAATCTGCATCCAAAGATGATAAAACTTCTTGAAGATTTGCAGGATCTTCTTCTAAGGTACAGGTCATATAATTGGGTTTGTAATCTTTCACAACTCTGACTCTATTATTTCTTCGAGGTTTTGTTTCGTCTTCTTTGGTGCTTTTAGTGCTCCTTATCATAGGAACATGACTTGGTTATCTGCCCCCACTATTTCTCGATTTGAAATTGAATCTATTTTCATAGAAGTCAACACAATTTGACTTTATGATCACTTTCATATTTAGGTCGTAAAACCTATACAAAATGTTGTTTACTGCATACCCAATGAATACACATTCATAGGCTCTATTGACGAGTTTAATTCTCTTGGGATCGGGGATTCTGACATAAGTCAGATAGCCCCAAGTTCGAAAATGAGACAAGTTCAGTTGTCTTTTCTTCCATATCTCATAAGGAGATGTTTTGTTTTTAGATTTAGGAACTCTATTCAAAACATAGCAAACAATCAATATTATTTCCCTCCACCAATAAAATGAAACACCAAAGTTAAGCATTATAGCAACAACTATTCCATTATGAGTTATATTCTTTCTTTCAACTTTACCATTTATTTCAGACGAATATAGTGCAGTTGTTTCATGTATAATTCCATGAAATTTATAAAACACGTCAAACAAACTAGACTCATGTTCAGTTCCTCTTAATCTTTCTACTAAATTAATTTTCAATTTCAATTACAAAGATTCTAAACATGTCAAGCGCTTCACTTTTATTGTTCATTAGATATACGAAAGTATATTCAAAACAATCTTCAATAAAAGTGACAAAACAATGTTTCTTAAAGTCCCATTTTTAGAAATGTTGTACAAATGTGCTTCTATAGAGTAAGTAAAACATGCCTTATTTAGACTCTTTAGAGAAAATCTTTTGTTTTATGTTTGAGAGAATTTTTGAAATCCTTCCAAGTAGGGGTAGTTTGTCAATAATTACCACAATTTGAAATTCTTTATCTATCTTCATAGATGATCTCATGAGCTATCTTCTAAATTTCACGGGAATAAACCTCCACGGATATGTCGTCGTCGGTCATTTGATACTCTGTTGTTGTTCCTCAAAAGTCTGGGGTTGTCAGGCTGTTTGGGAAGACTGACTTGAAGGGTCAGTGGTGTTGTAATTCAAAGGAGTTTGAATTAATAAAAAGGCCTTCTGGAGGAAGGGACTAGACGTAGCCTAGTTAACGGTGAACCAGTATAAATTGTTGTGTTATTATGTTATTATTATCCGTTGCTGAATCTGATTAGTTATTTATCGAATAATTCAAATCAATATTTAACAAAACAACAAAAGTAATTAAGTTTGACAAACATAATTCAACCCCCCTTCTCGTGTTTGCACCTTCAATTGGTATCAGAGATCGGTCTCAAGGCTGAGCACTTTACAGTGTTTGAGGAAAAATCCAAAGGATCAACATGTCTGGATTCAATGAAGAAGCTACTGGAGGAAACATCAAATGACCACCTCTGTTTGATGGAGAGCGTTTTGAATACTGGAAGGACAGGCTGAGAAGTTTTTTTATTTCACAAGATCCTGAACTTTGGGACTTGGTGGAAGATGGTTATACTGCTCCAGAAGATGTTGATGGTGTTAAAATTTCCAGAAGAGATATGGATGCTAATCAGAAGAAGATGTTCAAGTTGCATCACAAATCCAGAACGTTCATGATCAATGCAATCACGTTCAAGGAGTTCAACAAATGCACTAACAGAGAAACAACGAAGAGCATCTATGATAGTTTGATTCTGACTTACGAAGGCAGTAAGCAAGTCCAATAAGCAAAGGCTAACATTCTAGTCAAGAATTACGAGTTATTCAAGATGGAAGAAGATGAAGACATTGAAACTATGTTTTCTAGATTTCAGACTCTAGTATCAGGATTAAGGGTATTAGAAAATAGCTACACTACTACTGATCATGTAAGGATAATACTTAGAAGTTTGACAATCAAGTGGAGACCAAAAATCATTGCTATTTAAGAAGCTAAAGATCTGAATACTCTAAAGCTGGAAGAATTAATCAGCTCTCTTAGATCACATGAAATTGAATTGGAAGAAGATGCACCCAAGAAGAAGAACAAAACTCTAGCCCTGAAATCCAAGCAAAAAAAGGCTCTGAAAGCAACATCAGAAAATAGTGATTCAGACGACCAAAGTCTGAACTCAGAGGAAGAAGAAATTGCTTTCTTATCCAGGAAGTTCAAAAAGATGTGGCATAACAGAAGGAATAAATTTCCCCAGAGATATTCCAATCAGTCCAACAAAGGAAGTGATGATACAAATGATAAGAAAGGTATCATCTGCTACGGATGCAATGAATCTGGACATATAAGGTCAGAATGTCCAAATATGGAGAAAGGGAAGTACTAGAGGAAAGATTTCAAAACTAAGAAGAAAAGCATGATGGCTACATGGGATGATTCTGATGAATCTTCTGAAGATGAACATGCATATTTGGCTATGATGGCTCACACCAACTCTGGATCCAACACATAATCTGATTCTGGAAGAGAATCAGAAGATGATGAAACTGAGGTATATTCTGAATTCACTCGATCTGATTTGATTACTGCTCTGAATGATTTTTTAAACAGTAATTACAAATTATCTTTAAAACTGAAAACTCTTAAGAAAGAAAATACAAATCTAACAGAAGAAGTTAATGTTTTAAAGAATTAGATTGTAGAATTTAAAACAGAAAGTGTCATTCTTGAAACTGATATTGCAAAATTGAAAACAGAGAATGTATGCTTGAAAAATAGTTTTGCTGAACTTAAAGATGAAAGTTTAAATCTAAAAAATAATCATAATTCAACAGCAATTGAAAATACCACAAGTAATTCTAATATGCATGAACAAGTTCTTCAAGAATTTCTTGATAGTGGTATGGAAAGAAGCAAATATGCTTCTATGATTTATGGAGTCAATAGAAACGGAAATACAGGTATAGGATTTGAAGAAACAATAATTAAACTTAAACATATATTTAAACCTGTTTCCTCTGATATAGTGTGTACTGGTTGTTACAAGAAAGATCATTCCAAAGTGTCTTGTCCTATGCTAAATACAAGAAAAAACAAGAAATTTTTCAAAACTAACAAACTTGGACCCAACCAGATTTGGGTACCTAAAAGAAAATTTGTTTTTGTTGCAGATGTCCTTAGCAAACAAGTTAAAACACCAGTCATCTGTACCTGGACAGTGGATGCTCGCGACATATGACGGGAAAAAGGTTTATGTTCCAAGAATTGACATTAAACAAAGGAGGCATAGTAACTTTTGGAGGAAAGCAAAAAGGCCAGATCATTGGTCAAGGAACAGTTGGTAATGGTAACTCTCCTTCTATTAAAGATGTCTTGTTTGTTAAAGGTCTGAAACATAACTTGTTGAGTATAAGTCAGTTAAGTGATAACAATTATGATATTATATTCAATCAAAAGACATGCAAGGCAATCAGTCAGACGGATGGATCTGTGCTTTTCACAGGTCAGAGGCAAAATAATATTTATAAAATAAATCTGTTTAGTCTAGGAAAGCAAGAGGTTAAATGTCTTATGTCAGTGAATGAAGAGAATTTAGTGTGGCACAAAAGATTAGGTCGTGCTAATTTAGATCAATTTCAGAATTGAACAAACTTAAGTTAGTAAGAGGTCTACCTAATCTTAGTTTCAAAACTGAAATCTTGTGTGAAGGCTGTCAAAAGGGAAAACAAACCAAAAGTTCCTTTACTCCTAAGAAATCAGTAACTACATCAAAGCCTCTTGAACTTCTGCATTTGGATCTGTTTGGACAAGTGAAAGTAGCATCTCTAAATGCAAACAAATATGGCTTTGTTATAGTAGACGATTACTCTAGGTGGACATGGGTAAAATTTCTAAGAAGTAAAGATGAATCCCATACTGTATTTATGACATTCTGTAAACAAGTCATGAATGAAAAAGGTTTTAAGATAGTGTCAATTAGAAGTGATCATGGAGGAGAATTTGAAAACAAATTCTTTGAAAGTTTCTGTGATGAGAATGGAATTTCTCACAACTTTTCTTCTCCTAGAACACCTCAACAGAATGGAGTTGTAGAAAGGAAGAATAGATCACAACAAGACATAGCCAGAACTATGTTAAATGATTTAAATGTTGCAAACCATTTTTGGGCTGAAGCAATCAACACTGCATGTTATATTCAGAATAGAGTCTTTATTAGGTCTGTGTTGAATAAAACACCATATGAATTATGGAAAGGTAAAGAACCTAACATTTCTTTCTTTAAACAATTTGGTTGTATCTGTTATATGCTAAATACTAAAGATATTCTTGGTAAGTTTGATTCTCGATCTCAAAAGTGTATCTTCATTGGATACTCTGAAAGATCTAAAGCTTATAGGGTGTTTAATACTGAAACTCATATTGTAGAGGAATCTATACATGTTAAATTTAATGACAAACAGCTTGACACTACAAAGTCAAAGCAAGATGTTGATATTACAGATTTAACAACACCAGAGGAAGCAGAAATAGACAAACCAGCAGAAGCAGATAAACCAGAAGAATTTGGAGAAGTGAATGATACAAATAAATCAGAAGCATGTGACACATCTTCAAAGGACCAGAAAATCAGAACCAGTCATGAGAAGTCAGAAGAGAAATCTAGATGGAAATACCAGTCATCTCATCCTGAAAATCTGATCATTGGAAGTGGAAGTGATTCTTTAAGAACCAGATCATCATTAAAAGATATAAGTCTGTTTGGTTTAATCTTATCGATTGAGCCTACATCTGTTAGTGAAGCATTGGCAGATGATGGATGGATTATTGCAATGCAGGAAGAGTTAAATGAATTTAAGAGGAATGATGTTTGGGATCTAGTTCCAAGACCAGAGAAGAACATTGTGGGAACCAAGTGGGTCTTCAGAAATAAGCTAAATGAAAAGGGTGAAGTAGTCAGAAACAAGGCAAGGCTTGTGGCACAAGGTTACAGTCAACAAGAGGGTATTGATTACACTGAGACATTTGCTCCAGTGGTCAGGTTAGAAGCTATTCATATCTTATTGTCCTTTGCTGCAAATAATAATATCAAATTATTTCAAATGGATGTTAAAAGTGCTTTTCTCAATGGTTATTTGAGTGAAGAGGTATATGTTAAACAACCTCCAGGTTATTTGAGTGAAGAGGTTATCTGAGAGTTCAAAAGAGAGAAACACAAATGAGCAAGAGCAATATTTTCTAAGTGTTTTTGAGAGAGAAATACAGTGCAATAATCAGCTTTCTAGAAGCAATAAAAGAGTGCAAGAATAAGTGTAGCAAACAACTTTCTAGAAGCAACGTTGCAAAGTTTCAAACCTTTATTATAGTGGTGTAGATTCCTTCTTCAATCTGGGGTTATCAGATTGGTAGGAGAAGACTTGGCTGGTTTAGTCAAGGTGTTGTCATTCCTCAAAAGTCTGGGGTTGTCAAGCTGTTTGAGAAGACTTAGCTGGTTTAGTTAAGGTGTTGTTGTTCCTCAAAAGTTTGGGGTTGTTAGGCTGTTTGGGAAGAGTGACTTGAAGGGTCAATGGTGTTGTAATTCAAAGGAGTTTGAATTAGTAAAAAGGCCTTCTGGAGGAATGGACTGGACGTAACCTAGTTAACGGTGAACCAGTATAAATTGTTGTGTTATTATGTTATCCGCTGCTAAATCTGATTAGTTATTTATCGAATAATTCAAATCAATATTTAACAAAAAAGCAAAAGTAATTAAGTTTGACAAACACAATTCAACCCCCCTTCTCGTGTTTGCACCTTCAAGAACAACCTAGACAAACTGTATCGGAGTTCCACTGTATTGTAGAAAAATATTCTAACAACTCATAAATCAAAAGGACTGTGGTACATATGACCACTCATAAATCAAAAGGACTACGGTACAAAAACCGCCCTAAAAGGATGGTGGTATTAGGACCTGTAACATCCCGACCATTACCATTATCGGCGATGCTACCTCCTCATCTCATTCCCACTACCAATTGATGGGTTTTTTTAGTCAGTGATAACTAATTTGAATTTTAGTATTTGTAAGAATTTTGTTGGTCAATAATTTGTGAGGTCTTTTTTAACCACATATCTTTTATAAGATCACCACAAATGCTTCTTATTCTTGTAGTAATGTTGTATTCACAACAAAGTGCTATTTGGAACAATTATTTTTTCGGTTTCAAAATGCTCTATAACTCCATTACTATCTTTATCTTTGCGATTCTTTCATTCGACTTTTTGTTTGAATTGTTGAAGAAAAATATGTCTCAAGATATGTTAGTCTTGAAAGAACATTTAGAAAAGTTGATGATGAAGACAAAGAATGCATAAATTAGGACGGAAACATAAAGGATATTCAAGGTCTTGGAACTCCAATGACAAGAGCAAGGTCAAAGAAAGCAAAAGAGGTTCTGAATAGCTTCATAACCACGTTATTTGAAGCAAGTACAAGTCATGAAGAATTGAAGCCCAAGATAATAAATTGTTTAATTCAAATTGAAGAAGTTAAGGAATGAAGGCGGCATCTATGTGTTATCAGATTCTAATATTAGTTTTAATTAATTAGTAGACTGAATTAATAAGAAAATTTGGGTCTAATTGTAGAAACATGAATTGGGCCAAATTTACAGAACTTGTAAGGAGTTGCCACTATAAAAGGCAAACCCTTATTTTTTTTATCGGCAGATTTTGAACATTATTTTTGTGAGGCTTTGCTATCTAGAGTTCATGAAATAATTCACTTTGAACTTATCAAGGTTGTTAATCCTTGTGGCATTCTTTTGGCTTATCAATCCTTAGATTGTGGCGCCATTCTTTTCTTGGTTCGTTTGTTAAATAGTAATTTGAATTTCCTTTACATCAAACCCTATTACTCAAATTCTATCAATTTTCGTGTTCAGTAACCTGCGATCATATCTTGAGTTCTATGTACTTGTTTTCGGTGATTCAATAGCCTAACTTGCGTTTCAGAACGTCATCTTTCACCTCGTTTTGGAATCGTCTGATTCTAACTTTTGGAGCCCCGGTTATTGCGTTCTCTAGCAGAACGTGTTGTTGGCTCAAATTATAAGTTTCCTACCTAAAACAATCCTTAAAGTGATTCATGACAACCAGGATCATATCATTTGGTATCAGACCTTATCTCTAGGTTTGGAATTAAGTAAAATTCTGTTTATGCATTTTTTTTATTTTTTTGTTGTGAAACATAAATTGTTAGTTGTGTTTCTGTTGTTTGAATTGTCGTCCTTAGTTAATTTGTGTGTTGCTGCTACAAAAAAAAAGTACTGCACACTACTTATTTGACAAAACTCCTAAAAAGTAATTTCTTTTTCTTTCTCAATCACATTACTATTGCTTTGTGTTACGTTAAGTCTTCATCACAAATTTTTTGGTTCAAAATATTGAGGTTCTTGCTGATTCAATTAAGAACTTGAAGAGAGCAATTGAGTGGAAAAAGGCAAGAGGGATTCATTACTGAAAAAGCCAAAATTGAGTGAAACACGAGTGATAAATTCAAGAGTGTAAACACGTGAGCTGTGTGGTGAGGTCATGTTCTTTCACTTTTGTTTGTTTTCTTTTTGTTTAAGATATGGCAGGAATAAGTGGTGATGATACCCCTCCTCAAGGGGGAAACAACAGATTGTTAGTAGAAGCTATAACTGCTCAAATGCAAAGAATGCTGAGGGAACATACTGAAGATTTACATGCTAGAATTGAACAGTTAGAAAATCACGAAAATCATGGTGATGAAGGAGGTAGAAGAAGGAGAAGAGAAACTGAAGATGGTGGTAGAGGAGATAGAATAGAGGGAGTGAAGCTTAAAATACCATCGTTTTAGGGAAAAAGTGATCCTGAGGCCTACCTTGAGTGGGAGATGAAAATTGAACAACTTTTTTCTTGCAATAATTACACAGATGAGAAGAAGGTAAAGGTGGCAGCCATGGAATTTACTGATTATGCACTCGTTTGGTGGGACCAATTACAAAAAGAAAGAGTGAGGTATGAAGAACCAATGGTGGATAGCTGGGTGGAGATGAAGAGGTTAATGCGGAAGAGATTTGTTCCTTCTTACTATCATAGAGACCTTCACAACAAGCTTCAAAGGCTCACACAAGGTAGCAAAAGTGTGGATGATTATTATAAGGAGATGGAGGTGTGCTTGATTAGAGCCAATATTAGTGAAGATAGGGAAGCTACTATGGCACGTTTCTTACAAGGACTGAATAGTGATATAAATGATGTTGTGGAATTACAAAATTATGTGGAGTTGGAGGACTTAGTGCATCAAGCTACTAAGGTAGAACAACAACTAAAGAGAAAAGGTATCAGAAAGAATTCTTCTAACTTTAATTCCTCTAGTTGGAGGGATAGAAATAAGAAGGAGGGAAGTACTTCATCAAACACCTCCACGGTTGCACCTCAGAGAATTCAAAATAAATCCAATGATGCTCATAAGAAAACAAAAAGTAGTAAAATTAAATGTTTCAAATGCTTGGGAAGAGGTCACATAGCTTCTGAACGTCCAACTAAGAAGACCATGTTGCTTAAGGAGAATGGAGATATTTCTAGTGGATCATCTTCTGAATCTGCTACATCTAGTGATGAAGAGAATGAGGATGAAGTTGCTGAGGGAAGAGACTTGTTCATGGTTAGAAGAATGTTGGGCAGTCAATCAAGAGACTTGGATGACACGCAAAGGAAGAATATTTTTCATACTCGATGTCTCATCCAAGGTAAGTTATGCTCTTTAATTATAGATGGAGGAAGTTGCACTAATGTTGCAAGTGCAAGAATGGTGTCAAAAATGAACCTGGTGACTAAACCCCACCCAAAACCATACAAACTTCAATGGCTTAGTGAGGAAGGCGAGCAGGTTGTGAGTGAGCAAGTAGAGGTGAATTTTTCTATTGGGAAGTATGAGGATACAGTTATATGTGATGTAGTTCCAATGGAGGCTTGTCATTTACTTCTCGGAAGACCATGGCAGTATGATAAGAAAAGCAATCATGATGGTTATACAAATAAGTTCTCTTTTGTACATAAAGAACGCAAAATTACTCTTGCTCTTTTGTCTCCAAGAGAGGTTGGTGATGATGAATCCAAAATGAGAGAGAAAAGAAAAAAAAAGAGAGAAAAGAAAAAAAGAGTCAAAAGAAAGAGGGAAAAGAACAAGAGAGTGAAAAGAAAGAGAGAAAAACACAAAATTTGTTCATAAGAGAAAAAGAGGTAAAAAAGCTATGCAATTAAAAAAACCAATGTTACTTCTTTTGAGCAAGGAAAGTGATTCAAAGGTTGCAGGTCTTATTAATTCTTTTCCTAGTGAAGTTGATTCTTTGTTGCAGGATTTTGAATATGTAATTCCGAAAGAGGCTCCTCGAGGCCTACCACCTATAAGAGGTATAGAACATCAAATTGATCTCATTCCAGGTGTTTCATTGCCCAACAGGCCAGCATATAGGGCTAACCCCCAAGAGACCAAAGAAATCCAAAGGCAAGTTGAAGACTTGATGCAAAAAGGATGGGTGCAAGAGAGCCTAAGTCCATGTGCAGTCCTTGTTATTCTTGTGCCTAAGAAAGATGGGACTTGGAGGATCTGCACTAATTGTAGAGCCATCAATAATATCACGGTAAAGTATCGACATCCCATTCCTAGATTAGATGATTTGTTGGATGAATTGCATGGTGCTTGTGTGTTTTCCAAAATTGATCTTAAAAGTGGATATCATCAAATTAGGATTAGAGAAGGAGATGAATGGAAAACAGCCTTTAAAACAAAATATGGCTTGTATGAATGGTTAGTCATGCCCTTTGGATTAACAAATGCACCTAGCACTTTCATGAGGTTGATGAACCATGTGTTAAGGGAGTTTCTAGGGAAATTTGTTGTGGTCTACTTTGATGACATTTTGATTTATAGCAAATCTTATGATGATCATCTTTTGCACTTGAGAAGTGTGTTGGAAGCTCTTAGGAGTGAGAACTTGTATGCAAACATGGAAAAATGTGTTTTATATACAAATCATGTTGTTTTTCTTGGTTTTGTTATTAGCTCACAGGGAGTGCAGGTTGATCAAGAGAAGGTGAAAGCTATTCAGGAGTGGCCAACTCCTAACAATGTTCACGAGGTAAGAAGCTTTCATGGCTTAGCTAGTTTCTATAGGAGGTTTGTTAAAGATTTTAGTACATTAGCTGCACCTTTAAATGAAGTGATTAAAAAGAATGTGGGATTTAAATGGGGTGAAAAACAAGAACAAGCATTTACTACCCTCAAAGACAAATTGACTCATGCACCTATTCTTTCATTGCCTAATTTCTCTAAATCTTTTGAAATTGAATGTGATGCATCAAATGTGGGGATAGGGGCTGTTTTGATGCAAGAAGGGCATCCCCTTGCTTATTCTAGTGAGAAACTTAATGGTGTTGTTCTTAATTATCATACATATGATAAAGAGTTATATGCATTAGTTAGAGCATTACAAACATGGCAGCATTACCTTTTACCAAAGGAATTTGTAATACATAGTGATCACGAATCATTGAAGTATTTAAAGAGCCAAGGTAAGCTCAACAAGAGACATGCCAAGTGGGTTGAATTTCTTGAGCAATTTCAGTACGTGATCAAGCATAAAAAAGGTAAGTCAAATGTTGTTGCAGATGCACTTTCACGAAGGTATGTTTTGTTCTCTACTCTTGAAACTAAGTTTATTAGTTTTGAGGTAATTAAAGAATTGTATGAACATGATCCCGAATTTTCTCAAATATATAAATCCTGTGTACATGCGGCCCAAAATGGGTATTTTAAGCATCATGACTATTTGTTTAAAGAAAAGAGGTTATGTGTGCCGAAAAGTTCCATTAGGGATTGACTTGTCAAGGAAGCACATGAGGGGGGTTAATGGGACATTTTGGGGTACAAAAGACTTTAGACATGTTGCATGAACATTTTTATTGGCCACACATGAAACGTGATGTACACAAATTTTGTGACAGATGCATTGTTTGTAAGAAATCTAAGTCTAAAGTTATGCCTCATGGTTTGTATACTCCTTTACCAATACCTAACTCCCCTTGGATTGATATTTCCATGGATTTTTTTTTAGGTCTTCCTCGGTCTAAAAGCGGAAAAGATTCAATTTTTGTAGTGGTGGACAGATTCTCCAAGATGGCTCACTTCATACCTTGCAGAAAAATGGATAATGCTTGTCACGTGGCAGATTTGTTCTTTAAAGAAGTAGTTAGACTTCATGGTATACCTAGAAGCATTGTGAGTGATCGAGACAATAAATTCATTAGTCACTTTTGGAGGACACTTTGGGGTAAGCTTGGAACTAAACTTCTCTTTTCGACTACTTGCCACCCACAAACTGATGGCCAAACTGAGGTAGTGAATCGAACTCTTTCTTCTCTTCTAAGGGTTGTAATCCAAAAGAATATTAAGACATGGGAAGAATGTTTGCCCCACGTTGAGTTTGCATATAATAGGGTTGTTCATAGCACTACTCGTTATTCTCCATTTGAAATTGTTTATGGTTTTTACCCTCTCACTCCTCTTGATTTAATGTCTTTGCCAAGTAGTTCTATTCTAATTCATAAGGATGGGAACGCTAAGGCTGAATATGTTTGAAAATTACATGAGAAGGTAAAGGCACAAATTGAAAAGAAAGTGGATAGCTATGCTCGACAAGCTAATAAAGGAAGGAAAAAGGTTGTGTTTGAACCAGGTGATTGGGTTTGGGTTCATTTTAGGAAGGAAATATTTCCTTCTCAAAGAAAATCTAAGCTTCAACCAAGGGGAAATGGACCTTTTCAAGTGCTGTCCAAAATTAATGATAATGCGTACAAAATAGATCTTCCAGGTGAGTATGGTGTTAGTCCTACTTTTAATGTGGTTGACTTGTCTCCTTATGATGCAGTTGAAGCAAATTGCAATTTGAGGGCAAATTCAGTTCAAGAAGGAGGGAATGATGAAGACATAGAATGCATAACCAAGGAAGGAAACATAGAGGGTATTCAAAGTCTTGGAACTCCAATGACAAGAGCAAGGTCAAAGAAAGCAAAAGTGGTTCTAAATAGCTTGATAACCACGTTATTTGAAGCAAGTACAAACCATGAAGAATTGAAGCCCAAGATAATAAATTGTTTAATTCAAATTGAAGAAGTTAAGGAAGAAGGCGGCATCTATGTGTTATCAGATTTTAATATTAGTTTTAATTAATTAGTAGACTGAATTAATAAGAAAATTTGGGTCTAATTGTAGAAACATGAATTGGGCCAAATTTACAGAACTTGTAAGGAGTTGCCACTATAAAAGGCAAACCCTTATTTTTTTTATCGGCAGATTTTGAACATTATTTTTGTGAGGCTTTGCTCTCTAGAGTTCTTGAATTTCCTTTACATCAAACCCTATTACTCAAATTCTATCAAATTCTATCAATTTTCGTGTTCTTGAGTTCTACGTACTTATTTTCGGTGATTCAACAGCCTAACTTGCGTTTTGGAACGTCATCTTTCACCTCGTTTTGGAATCGTCTGATTCTGACTTTCGGAGCCCCGGTTATTGCGTTCTCCAGTAGAACGTGTTGTTGGCTCAAATCTATAAGTTTCCTACCTAGAACGATCCTTAAAGTGATTCATGACAACCAGGATCATATCAGTTGGTGTATAGACAAACTAAAGAATTTATTGAAAGGATTGATCTGATAGAGGGAAAAATTAATGAAAAAAAAACAGATAGCGAGAAAGAGAAAATCCAAAGAAAAATATTGAAAAAGAAAACAAGAAAGTAAATGAAGAAGTGTGAGGTTAAAGAAAAATTATTAGTTAAAGTGGGAGAGGAAAAACAAATTAAGGTGGATCATATCATCTTGGGTACTTATTGTTTACCTAACCTTTTTCTAAGTTTTGTAATGATTTTATCATCACGAAAGTTGTGGATAAAATTTCAAAGGAAGCTTGCAAGAAAGCAAATGAAGAAGTGCTTCCAAAGTAACAATGTAGTGCAACAATAGAAGTAGAATTGCATGAGAAAAATGTTCGGAAGCCATGATATACTATTATACTAATACCTTCTTCTCAGTTGGTTTGTGTGGTCAAGTGTTGAGATTCTTCAAATGTTATCCAATTGCCTAATATTTCTTTTTATGTAATGAAGGGAATAAAGGGGATGAAGGAGAATTTTCAAAACAAGATGAAAGCAATTATGAGCTTTGGAAAGATGATTATGTCCAAGAATCACAAAAGGGAGAAAAGCACACAATCTTCCAATCAAAATGAAAAGTTATCAATAATGGAAGTGACATGTGATGGATTTTTTAGATTTCTCTTTGACCCCAAAGGTATTAGAGCTACAAATTTGAGTTCGAATGCTCTTGTAGAGGAAGAGAATGATATAATCCTAAGATGCTCTCCCTTGACAAGAAAAATTAATCCAATAATTGAATAAACATAACCAAATTAATTTTGTTTAAAATATTATTTTCGATTGTGATGACTCATTTGTCTTATTTTAACTATATCTAGAGCTCTATATGTCTCATTGACATGATATTTGATTCCTTCTAAAGCTTAGAGATTTTTCTACAAATATTATTTTGGAATCAAGACCTACTTTGGCCTCTTTCATGGTGTAAAATAGGCTGGAAAATGAGGATGAGCTTAATATAAAGTGGGCTGAAGCATGCATGAATATTGAAGGGTGGCACCCAAGAGATCTAAAAGGGGTGCAAGAACATTTGTTTGGCGTATAAGCAATCATCTTTGGATTTTTATATAATGATTGGTGACATTTGATGGTTTGTAACCTCCATTCATAAAGAAGAGACAAGAGCTTAATGGAACAAGTGCAATCAAGAGGAGTTACACATTCAATGAGGAATAACAATAGTTAATGCATTCCTTTCTCTTTCTTTGTAACAATCAGCAAGCTGACCTCATATATGTATGCATGAAATTAATGATTCAAGTGTAGAGTATTTGTGTTGAAAAATAACTTACAATTTGTGTAATTGTCAGCTATATCTCTTTTTGGTTATAGATTGAACCATATCATGCCATAATTCAAATCCGAAATGTGAATTACCAATGATATACATAGAATAACAAACCAATCGTTCAGATAGTCATCGAGAGAGGAATTAAGAAAACTTGATTTTGTATTGTACTCCAAAGTATTAATAAGGTACAAATTTTGGGTAGTAGCCAAAAAGACAAACAAAACTAGCATTTTGTTTCCAACTTTTAAAGAAAGAATAAAGTGAAGTTCCATTAATGAAGGAGAGAGGAAGGCAAAAAGACGGGAAAAAAGAGTGCATTTATTGTGATGCATTAGGTACTTGAACAGTTTCAAAAGGATCATTTTTTTATATTTTAACCAACACATTTACTTGTCACTTTTTTCAAAGGAAATCAGGTGGACCTATCACTAAATTTTTGCTCCTTAACTCATGCCCTTAGAACGCTGATTAGCATTCATGTCCTAAAATTATGTATAACGGATGCATTGGTTTTGAGGTCTGAACCATATCAAATTTGAAATGAATCTCGTGTCATGTCATCGGAGCATGTTCATTGTAAAATTTGAAGAGAATTATTACATGGAAACATGCAATCCTACAAAACAGATTGCAATTATAAGAAGCTAGTATCTATGAAACAAATTCATTTGTTTAACTTTCATTTTTCTCCTTTGAAAAAATGTTTGACTAAATCCTAATTAGTAAAATGAAGATTTAAGGGTCCTTATTTTCTACAATTTCAACTGCATTTGCACTTGCAATAGGTCCCTCATAGAAAACACTTTATGTAATTGATGATTGAGCTCATGATGATTCTAAACTTTTGACAAACTTTTTAGTCTGCATGAGATGAAAGAAATATGTAAGAAAGCAAACACAAATCAATAGCTACGTCAGTTTTCGTATAGCTTTTTCTCAAACCAAACAGACCCATAATGCATTTTTAGAGTAATTCATATTCTACCTGTTCTAGGGTTAGAAACATGATCACGTTCCAAGATCCCAGCCGTCCAAAATTTGGGAGGAACCCTTTATAAAACGCCAAGGGTCCCTGAGAAACATCAAATTACACAACATTAGTTTTGATAAAAGACAACCCTTTGACATTGTAGCCCTTGTGTATCATATTCATATCCAGCAGCATGGTTTTAAATTGTGGTTGCAGTTAGTTGCGCAGCGAACCTATATATTACGATAAAATGCAGAAAAATATGGTCGACTTGGCCGTATTGCAGTTACAATGTCATTGCAGAGAATTCTAAAATTGTTATATTGCGGCCGCAATTAATGGTTGCATATTGCAATTTAAAACCATGTCCACCGGATACTATTATATATATGACAAAGTAGTCAAAAGAATTTTATGCACCTATCTAAACAGGAAAAGTTTTCCATAGCGTTAATGGTTGTACCTAAAGCAAAAAAGGTAGATGTTTTTAATAGAGAAAAATTCATTATAGTGGAAGGCAACATACATCATTCTTCAAGGTTTTGACAAAACAATCAAGGGTGCTTTTGTAACTAGAATCTCCCATCATTCTCGACTTGACCTGCATATTCACCAAAAGGAAGATAGAACAATAGAAATTAGTGGAATGGAATGGTAAAAATGCACAAGCAAGAAGCTCACTTCATCTCTTACAACCAAAATGAAAAATGAAACAAAAAAGAAAATCTTATACAAGCTATAAAAGCTAAATGATTCTACCATTGTGTAATCATTCTGGGATTCTTATTAATTACCACTATAAGTTGAAACAATAGAAAATATAAAAAGTCAAATCAACATGTATATTAAGTAAACACTTCAAAATTACCACATCAACCGGGGAGCCGATACAGACAGCGAAAAACCCTGCCCCAAGGCCAGAAAGGAGATGAGTTAAAACATTGTCAGTGAATCCTGGAATTTTCAAAATAGTCTGCATAAAAAAAATTAGTTAGTTATTAAAAAATTTAGAACATTATCAGGAAAAACAATGCAGCCACCAGTAAATTTTAAATTAGAGAAAAAAGACTGCATTGTCGGTGTAAATCAATTTTACACAACCAGTTAATAAGAATTATTAATTTTGTCATCTCACCACACAATTGTAATTGCCATCAAAAAATAACTACACAATCAACGGTTCATGTTGGCTATCAGTTTAAAATTGTTTACACTGACAGTGCATGTCCATTAAACCCTTCAAATTACCTGTTTCACTTGATCATAGCTGGCTAGTTCAGCAGCGTTGATAATACCATTTCTTGCTATGTTGGGGCCAAGCCCTGTCCATAGAGCTCCAACTCCTTCCTGATTATTAGATGCAAATTTTTAAACAAAAAAAGTTAGAAACTAAAACAAACAAAATACATATTTCTATTTCATTAATCATGTTAAGTTAAATGTATAGACCTGTCTCACGATTGACGAATAAGCATTTAAAGATCCTGAGTAGCGCCTGGGAACACCCGGAGGTAATTTCCCTTCTGCTTGAAGTCTAACTTTGACAAGATCAGTTGGATTTGCCACTGTTATTGCAACAGCACCTGTTGACAAAACAAATTGAACAGTTGTATACAATGAGTTTCTAGGTAGAGATAACACAAATACCTGTGAGGAAAAAAGTAAATAATCCAAACATCTTAAAATAAATTCATATCATAGCACACCGGCAAATCATTCCCATAACTTCAGCATTGAGTTTTACCAGTCGTAAATGCAGCTAAAATTTTCTTTGACAGTGGAACATCGCCAACATGGTCACTTCCCGTATAGAGTTTTAACCTGTTAAAAACCCCGTGCGATTTACAACATCAGATAGATAATCAAACAATGCAAATAAACTAAGATAAATGAACAAGACTCGAATCTCACAAGCTCATATAACCCAATTCTTAATCCTCCATACAAACATTGACGATGTAGCCCTGGGACAATGCCCTTCCATACTGTATTTGGATGATAAAAAATGAAGGGGAATATAAAGGAAAAGGGAGGAAATTCCTTGTTTGAGAGTTTAAAGATAGAGTGGAAGGAAATTTAAGGGTAATGGAGTTCCATTCTATCCTAAGATAATCTTCCAAATAAGGTGAACGATATCTTTGTCCCAATCCTTCCCTTCCATTTTTCATCGCTTCCCATTTGTTTCCTTCCATTCCATTCACCAAAACACATCCAAGAGGTTTCCCATCCATATAGGTCATTACAATTTCCATGTAGAGTATTTTTGTCCAATAAATTTAATTCCAATATGTACAATTCAACAAGGAGGGAAAAGAAAACTCCTGATCCACTTAATACTTGAAAAAATGAAAGACCCTGATTGAAAAGCACATGCCTTTCATCACATCAGAGCATTCAAAACCAATTGTGACTGACCACCATTAGCGGCTATAGTAGTGCCATAGCATAGCAGAATTTGGACGAACCGTTGTTGTTCTATGATATGCGGTTTAGTGCAAAGTGTTGCCAAATTTTCGCTATAGCATAACCAAATTATAATAAACCTCTATTCTCCGCAATTGGCAAATTGCTAATCACATAAAGAGAAAGGTAAAAATTAATGGAGTACTGAGTCTGGTCAGGGGGTCTAAATTTTATGTATTAAAGAAAGTTTACTTTACAAGCCTGTCACATAAAACACTATATAAACAAAATAGCACTCATTATGCCAAAGATTTACAGACCCCGGAGAACTAACAGAAGCATCCCTTATATTCTATAACAACATAAATGTTATTTCAAAGTCAATTTGGGACACCTAAATTCGACAACTTTTCAAATGGTTAATGCGATTTACTCACATGGTCAATTAAGTGTTAGATTTAGTTAATAGATATATTATGTGTCGCAAATCACTACTGCTGAACTTCATTAACCACAAATTTATTAACTGTGATTTTCAGGTGTTCAAATCTACATTTAGTTGGAACACCTGAAATCGTGGTGAATAACTGATTAACCATTCATTGAACTGTGTTAACCACATATGTAAACTGCTTTAACCATTTAAAATATTGTCGAATTTAAGTATTCTAAATTGGTGTTCACATTACATTTGTGTTCTAACAAAGACAAAAAGACTTAGTAACCACAAATTGAAGCCAATCCTTTTGAATCAAACCCCTTCTCCCCCAAACATTCAACTTAATTCCATAAAAACATCCACTTGATCTTCCAATTTTCTTCTCAACCAATACCAAAGAAGATTCAACCACATGGTCTTATTACTCTTGCCTAAGGTTTTAAAAAATGGTCCGCGACCGAGAAATTAGCCACAACAAAAAGGTAAAGGTAGCCACTGATACCGTTTTTTCCTGTTTTAAGGATGTGAAGAAAAATCGCGGAAAATGACCACGACACTCACGATGAAACGCCGTTTTTATGAGAAAAAATTCGAAAAATCCCGTTTTTTTCAACTCAAATGGATAAAAAACTCATTTTTAAAATGTATCTAGACACTACCTTATCTTCTTCTCTAGTTCTAATCTTCTCCCAATCAGTATCATTATTTTACATTATATGATAATACAAATAATTTTAATAAGATTTGTGCAATGTTGTGATTAATTAGCACCGCGACTACTGCTGTCCATAGCGCAACATCTGGAATAGTCGAAATCACAAAATCTTTAATGCTACTGTGGCCGCTATTTAAAACCTTACTCTTGCCAATTTGGTTTTCTTCTTTGCACTTGAAGTTTTTGAACTCTTAAAAATTCAAACATTCAACTAAATTCCACAAAAACATTCACTTGATCAACCAATACCAAATAATCACATAGAACTAGCTAGTAATTTCATTCCATCAAAGTACTAATCAGATCCATTACTACCCATAACCAAACTAAAGCAATATAAGTAATAATGGAACCTACTTGTAAACATGATCATTATACTACATATTACACAAAATAATGATTTAATCACAACATATAGAAAGAAAAAATGACATTGATTTAAGGCATGAGAAGAAGTGGAATGAATGACCTCAGCGGAGAAAGCACTGCTGGCAAAGATTCCAGCGAAAGAGATGTCAGATTTGGAGTTAGAATCTGCTGCTACCATGTCAATAATAAATAATAATTCAGCGAAAAATGAAGAAGGAATCGAAAGGTTGCGTTTGAGAATTGAGAATTTGGATTGTTCCTTTCTTTCTTTCCCTTTGATCACTTTGGTTTTTGTTTTGAAACAAGCGCTCTGTAAGTGAAAGTAATGTAGTATTTGGAAATTGGATTCTGACTCAAAAGTAAAATCATCAATCTTATCAAAAATTTAAAGTCTATAAAAAAATTGATTTTTTTTACTCAATAATTTCTTTTTTAAAAATAATTTCTTTTTTCTTTCGATAAAAATAATTTTTTTTTTAAATTCAGTTTTAACTTTTAAGATTGTTTTTATTTGTTAGTACACTTTCTTTTAAAAAAATTACTTCACCAATGTATTTTTTTAAACCTTCTCGATTTTTAAAAGTATCATTAATTATTTTGTTTTTCTATTCTACCCTCTTTTTTGAGGCTAATAAATTAATTAGAAGAAATTTGGGACTTTGCTCTTTACAATTAGTTTGCATAATATTACTAAAAAGATAAGAAATATCAATCATAAAACATAAATTTAGTGAGTTACGAACGCCCTCTTTAACAAAAAAATATATACTACGATTTGCTTCACGGAATATGTCTGAAGGGAGGTGCTCCAATCAAGAAGATGGAGGAGAGAGTGGACCACTTTCAAAAGAGATTGGAGACTTGGAGGTAGACATACCCTTGATCATAGAAACTAGAGTTTGGAATCTCTTTCAAAAAAGACTAATTTTAGGTCTAAATTTTGAGTCACGCTAACACCGTAAATAAGAACCTAAGCTTTAGCAAATAAGACGTTACTAGTGCCTAAGTTGCCATAACAATCAATGCAATAATTACCATTCTCATCCTAAATCAAACAATCAAAATAGGAGTTCTGAGTAGTAGGTTGAAAAACACAATTAACCTTCACTTTAAAGTAGATAGAAGGAGTGTTGTCCAATTCTCGTTAGTAAAAGAAGTTCTATGTTCCCAAAATCCAAAAGGTTTGCTTGTCTCTTTAACAACTAAATTGATTTGATGTTGAGTTTTTATGCAAAAATCAGCATACAAAGAAGAAGAGTTTAGAGAAAATAAGTTTATTTCTATCCTTCCAAAGCATCCAAACAATAACTCTAAAGCAGGTAAGCCAAGGTCAAAGGATGCAACCAATATTATTCATAGATATATTCCAATTCACCAAAGCATGCAGAACCAAATTGAAGAAGCAAATACATTGATCCAACTTAATGATACTATTCAAGAAATAAAAAATCGGCTCGCAATCACAGAGAATATGCATTATGGAGTCAGAGCTAGAGTTACAATGATGACAAGTGTCATCCAGGGTCATAATGCATCTCTTCCGCTCTTCATTCCTCCAGATCTTTCCATGAGTAAACTTCTATAAGAATGACTTGACATTATTCGGACTAGACCAATCCCAAGCTTTAAGAAAAATTGAAGGGTTAATTGCAGTTTTAGTCACCTATTTTTACCAATTTACAAAATTGATCTCCCTATTTTAAAATATGATAGTTTTGGTCCCTCATTTTAAATTTTAACTAAAAAATAAGGATGCGGCATGCTTTCAATAATATGACATATGATTAACACCCGTGAAATCGCAATAAAAATTTCTAAAAACTTAATTTTCAACTTCCAAAAATTTTCATTTTTATAATTTAATTAATGATATATGAATAATTAATACACATAGATAATTCTATATTATTAATTGTATGTCACATCATCTAAAATATGTTAAATCGTTATTTTTTTATTATAAAAATCCGACGGAGAGACCAAAATTAACGACTTTTAAAATAAATAGATCAATTATGTGAATTGATAAAAATAGAGGAATCAAGACTGTAATTAAGTCAAAATAAAATTATGCTCATATTCAATATCCTCCACAAGGTTAGACAAAATGTCATATGTCGACGTGAGAGAAAATTGACCATGTGGCACGAGAACCAATTAGAGAAGTCAACATCTTAATGCTGTATAGGTGGTCGTGTAGCCTCATTTGGGAGAAGCCCTTCGAGTACATGCACACGCCAGCTACCATTATATGCATAAAAAGGACCCCGAAAATTCATATTGACCTTCAGGAATCCACCCTTGCCCACTGATCCTAGATGGAGCCACAACCCACAGGCCAATTGTCCTTCCAAAATCTGGTATCTTGACCATTTTGCATTGTCCATGCAATATTACACTACACTTCTAGTTACGTTTGAGAAATAGCTTACCACTTAATTAATAGTAAATGTATCACTTTCGGCCAGACTTGACCAATTCACACCGTCCATGCAATATTCAATTCTCCTCTCTAATTAATACTAATGCATCACTTCTAATTTAATAAGTTCCACTTTGCATTAAGAGTAACATTGATTACATGTTACTATAGTAAAATTGTATTTTTTTTCCTTTATTTATATATTTTTTTAATCGTTGTAAAATAAACACATGTCTAACTCATTGTGAGACGGATGGAGTATAACATAAAAATACTCTAAAAACTGCTTGAAACATAGAACATGTTTTAAGCAGTTTTTCATAAAAATCGTTTTTTATATACTCATTTTTTTAAAAGTAAATTTATCGTGATAAACAAACACCAAACGCTACATAGATTCTACTTTTTTTAAAAAAAAGTATATAATAAAAAATTTCAACAAAAATTATTTTTTTATATTACATAACAAACAGAGCTTGAGTTTAATGGCATATGTTGTATAGCGTAAAATAATTTTATAACGATGTTAAACTAAATGAGAGACCCCTTTTTTTTTGTCTTACCACTAATTTTAAAACACTTACAAAAATGAGGTGTTGTGGAAAAATAATAAATCTTCATATTACAAGTCAGTGTAAAACAATTTACATTGACAGTAGTATATATTTTTTAAATTACACTCTTTTCCATCTCTAAGAGTTATATACCGTATAAATTATATATATAAATATATCGTCCTTTAATATTTTTATTATATAAACGTTAAATGATTATAAATAATTGATTTTTACTGTAAATATTTCTAAAATCATGTTAACGATTATCATGTGTTGTTTTTGTGCTAACAACACATTAGAATTGGATCCTCTCCATTTGTATTTGTCTCAATCTCTCTCAATACTAAATTCTAGCCTTCAAATTATCTAATGACAGAAAGATAAAAGCATAGTTATTGGGAAAAAAAACAACACAACAAAATCTCAATATACAAATAAGCATAGAGACATCTCATTATAGAAATAAGGATAGCGACTAAATTAACATTAAGTAGTTAAATATAAGGATTACATTAATAGTGAATGGTTAAAATAAAAGACATAATTGATAGTAATAGATTAAATATAAAGACTAACTTATTATCAATTTAGTCTCTATATTTAACCACTTACTATCAATTTAGTTTATAACATACTTTTAAAACGACTAATATAAATAAAATTTGATAGAGTTAGAGACTTCTTTTAAATATTCATAATCTTAAGAACTTATTTAAGGGTGTCCAACAAAATCAAAGACAAATTTGGTGGTTTACTATAAAAAAAATAGATGCACAAATACATAAAGAACATAGACAAGGTACATCTTGACAGGTTATTATCAATTGAATGTTTAATTTGTATTTCTAAAATTCTTTTATTGGTCAAAGAAATTCCAATAAATACCAAAGAGAGTAATGGTAGTTCACTCTCAGTGTAAACAGGTTTATACTGACAGTTAACATGAGCCATTGATTTTATAGTTTTTAATAGATTGAAGTTATAATTATCAAATAAAATGATAAGATTAATAGTAATCATTCGCCAAAAGTGTAAAATTAGTTTACTAGATTAATACCACTTTAATTAAAAGTAACTCTAATACAAACTAAACATTTTAACATTTATTAGATGAAACAAAAGAAAGAGGATCCATAACTCAGAATATATATTCATGCACAACTTTTGTGATATTTCAAAATGAGTACAATAGGATCTACAAAAGACTAGAACAGTTGTCAAATTAATTTGAAATCAATTTGATTTTGTTGAGTTACATATAAAAGTAGAACACAAAAGAGTATAACATCTACAAGCCTTAGGTGTATATGATCAAAAATGTCTTGAGATTGACTTCAAATTGGAACTCTAAACATATCAATAAGCATATATTAGACATGAGGTAACAACATCTTAACTTCATAAGGATTAAACATCACAGTTGTCGATTCTATAAGTTACTATTCATCGAGGTATAATCACATTCCAATTTTAAGAAACACCGACACTGTAATAGTCACAGTGTATGTTTCAACAATACTTACATATACTATTATACATGCAAAGTTAAATGAAATTTTGTTACACAGAAGAAAGAAGTAAAAATAACCACCGTTTGAAACTTGAACTCATTTATCTTTTTACAAGTACCCAACCAGACAGGATGGAATTTTGAAAAAGGTCATGGCATGTCTATTGAACTTATAAGGCAGTAAACACATTTAGCAAAAATCTGTCTGAAAGGCGGAGCATGATATTATATTATCACTTATGAACTTATATTGGGATCCTCCCCTTTGGTGGGCTCAATGTATGTTTCAGATGCATCAGTAATCTGTACCGAAGTAACTGGATCGGTTGAATAATTTGAAGTTGCTGAATCCACGACTACTGTATCAGAAGCAGACTTATAAACAAGTCCCTGTGCCTCCACAGCTTCACGCGCTGCTTTTTCTTTTGCTTTTTTGGCTCTTTCCAACACGTCTTCCTGTATAAGAATTATACTTTCAAATGAGTAAAAGATGTGTGTCTAAATCTAAAATAACTCCATAAAAGGAGCTATGTTTCTGATACATCCATTTTAAATTGTGCACCACTATTGGTATATAAATTGCTGACACAAGTATGGACACTAGATATGAATGATACTGACAGGGAGATGCTAATAATAATTTGAGAACATAGAAGTGATTCAATGTAACAAATATGTATCTATTATCTATATCAAATATCGACATGTGTCAGACATCAGACATCGGATATACCTTCAATTTATCCCAATTATTCAAACATGATATGCCATCGTACCTTTTTGGAATATAAAACTGATTATAGACTACATGAAAAAGTTTTCTTCATAATTACTAGAATTTGGAACACTTTTATTAAGATAATTTGACAAGTCCCAATACCTGTGACGTCATTGTCAAATTAAAACTGTAATACTAAAAGTTTTCATATTAAGATCACCTATTGAACATTAAGGTCCAACAGAAGTGCCCAACTATACACTACAACTACAACTCAAATTACAATCTAATATCGGTTACCAGACCGTCTAAAATCAGGGTTGTCAATAGCGGTTTGTTAAAATTCCGCTATGCTACGTTGCTACAGCGCCACTGTAGCATCCATACAACAATCTGTACTAATAGCATGATTTGTTCAAATTTTGCAATGCTATAGCCACTATTTCACAACATTCTCCAAAATGTAATAAAGAAATACATTTTCAAAAAAATAAATCTACAAGCAGATCATACTTTTCCATTGAAAAAAATCCACGAGACAACAGATTGAAGAATCCTGATTTATAGTTTATATCATAAATCCAGCACAACACAATGTCAGTTAAAATGTTCCTTACCTGAAAGTCTTGTACTTGTCTTTGTTGTTCAGCTTGAAGTCTTCCAACTGTACTCAAGAACTCGCCAACTGTGGACTCGATTCGCTCATTTAGAGCTTCAGCCAAAGCTTTTCCCAAGAAAAATGCATCCAAAACATTTTTGCTGCTGCTATCACCATCACCTACATGATTCATCTACTTTCAAAAACTACAAAATCAAGTACCTAAACCAAAAATTTATGAATAGATAGTTTAAATGAATTAATTTCGTCGCTGTAAACTACATAATTACGAGTATGTAATTACGAATTTGGCAAAATAAATCCTTAAGAATGCATTATCAAACTGTTGGAACTGCTTAGTACATAATTGAAATGGGAAACTGAATTCTTTATTGAATTTAAACAGAATGTGTGTTTACAATTCTATTTAGGCAGAATTGATAAACTTGTTACAGAATTATCCCCTCCAAGAATTTGAGAGCTTGGTCTCTCCCTTCCCAATAACCACTCAGAATTTTCCTCACTTCCTTTTTCTCATTTTCCTACTTTTATTTGCATCATAACTGCTCTAGAGCAGCAGTTACTGCCTGATTTACAACTTAAACTGACACAATAACTGTCTACATAAGAAATAACTACCATACAAATTCAGTTCCCACTTAAAATTCTAACTCTTGACCCTCCTCTTATAATATTTAGTTATAAGAGGAGAGACCAAACTCTTGACCCTGCCGATATTTGAGAACATTAGAAAAAAAACTAATTTACTTTGTAGAGTAAAAAGAATGCAAGTTCAACGATGGGGATTCTTATAATTCCAAACAACTCCCCACAATTCAATTGCTCATCCTAAAATTAAAACAGACCATTTAGAAAATGTAAAATAATCTAAATTCTAATCAACCCCACCACCCCAAATCAAATTATATAAAATAAAAATACAACATGATAACAGTTTAAGAACTAGAAACATCAGTAAGCTGAAAAAAATAATTGAATCAACAACAACATACCCACAAACATAACTTGATTTTAGTAATTAACCTTCTCCATGAATTCAAGAACACACATTATTAACATATATTCGGTAGTTTAAAGTTTTCGCACATGGATTAAATAGAATAAAAAATTAAATAAACATATGCTTTTATGTCATTTTATATTTATAAGCTACTTCAACGAAAAATGATTTTACCAAACACTAACTTATGTTTGGTTCCACGTTTGGAGCGGTCATAATTTATTCTAAAGGTGTAAAATTGATTTTGACTCAAGAATTAATTCTAACTTAAAGTTAGGATTTGTAACTTTTGAATCTAAACGTGATTTTTATACTGAATTTTTTTTTTTTTACCAATTACACTGAAAGTTATTGTTCAGTTCATTTTAACGAAAATGTATAAAAAATAAACCATTTTTCACTCAATTGATTTTTAAGTAAAATCAATTTTACAAAATCAATTGATTCAAAATCAATTTTTGTCAGCATAGAACCAAACATGCACTAAATTTCAATCAATTTAGCCCATCTATCAACTAGTTTTTCAACTATCATCTATAAGCTAGTTTATCAGCTATAAACTATCTTATAGCTTAGTTTTACCAAAGAAACCCTAGAAATACTCCACTACAAATAATTCATAAAAACAAATTATATAATTGAGAAAAAAAATTATTCATTGGATATCTAATTCACAAATTGTTTTGAAAAAAAAATGACCAAATTTTTGGAATGGAAAAACGCAAGAGAATAGAGAGAAAGGAAACGAAAGAAATATTGTACTACCAGAGGGGGGTCCGCCAGGGAAGAAGGTACTGTTGCAGCGAAATCCAGTTGTATGAAAACCCCTTTTAGTGGGAAGTTGAATGCATGCGGATTTGGAAGAAGAAGGAACGAGGATGTTGGAAATGAAAAAGGAAATATTGGTTTTGGACAACAACCTAGGAGGAGATACGAAGGTTGTCGGAGATGGAGAAGGGGAGAGAGTAGTGTTCATTTTCTTCTCTTCCAAACACAGACAGACACACACTAATGTTGTGTCGATGTGTTTTGCTGTTAATCCCACACAAGATGTAGTACTACAAAATAAAATTAGTATGTATTTTTATTTTTCTTTTTATCTTTAATATTTAATAAAACTACTAAAATATCTTGTACAAAAAAAAAAACTAATAAAATATCTGTTCATTGACATCAGCTACCTTTGTTATAAATTTTTTTAAAAAATAATTTTTATAGTATCTCATATTTTTAAAATAAAATTTCAAATAATAAATTAATTTAAATAGTTTATTATAAAATATTATTTTAAGTATTTCAACTATTTGGTATAACTTTTTTTAATAATAAAGTTTCTCATTTTAAGTATTTAAAAAAATATTAAAATGAAAAATTATTTTAAGAAGTATTTCATAAAAATATTTTAGAGATATTTTTTTAAAAAAATGTTCTTTTTGTGATAAAAAAATAATATTTATCTTATAATGAATATTTAAGTTATTGAATTTTAAAATTACATTTTTTAATTTATAAAAAATTAGTCTAAAATACTTTCTACTATTTTTGAATAAATTTTCATAAAAATTCTGTTTACAATTATAAAGTTAATTTTTTTTAAATCTATAACAAACAAGACCATTATATTATTAAGTTTAAGAGTTTATTATAAAATATTATCAAAAGTTCAAGTAAAAATTATTTAAATATAATTATTTTAATACTTTAAAGTAAAATATTAAAATATATATTTTAATTTGTTTGTAAAAATATTATATTAACTTATATATATGGATGAGTCCCATATATGTAGCTCGATTAATCAGCAAAGCAACTTCGATCTCAAGTTGAAACCCAAGAAACTAACATAACCAATTATTTAGGCTTTGTTTAGTGAAAATTAAGTTCACAGTAGATAAATTAATTGATAGTTAATAACTTATAGTTTATAAATTATAGTTGTTAAGTTAATTGAAGTGATTGATAATGTTAGTGGTTCAATTAACTTAAAAATGTAAAATAATATAAAAGAACATTCAAAATTAAAAATAAAATTTATATCAATAAATGATTAAAATATTTTAAAATTAGTAATATAAATATATAAATCTGATTTTTTTTAGCTAGATTGTTTATTTTAAATTATAATAAATAAATTATTTTAAATTATTTACTTTAAAATATTGAAGAATTATTTTTAAATTTAAATATTTATAAATAAATTAAAATCATAATAAATAAGTTATTTATTAATCAAGTATATTTTGTATTTAGTTAATTAATTTATTTGAAATTATAATAATAAAATATTTTAAATTATTTACTTAAAATTATTATTTATTAAAGTTATTTTAAATATATAAATTATTTACCAGTGTGTTTATTTTAAATTATTATAAATAAATTGTAAAGAGTAAAATGGGATTTAAGTTACAAAAGAAAGAGTAAAATTGATAGGAAAAATGATAAACTATAAACCTAAAAGTTAATTGAAGTAGTATATAAAAAAAAAACTGTAAACTATAAATTTATCAAATATGTTTTGTAACTTATAAGTTATAAGTTTGTTTTCTTTACTTTTACTTTGTCAAGCACACTCTAGCTAACCTTTTCATATCAATAATATATATAGAGAGAGAGAGGGGTTATATACGATGAGAGAGTGATTTTTGTGATAATGAGCAAAACAATTAAGAAGAGCCAATTTGAAATCCTTTTACATTTTAGTTTTTAAAAATTGTTTTAAATAATATAATTAAAAAAAAATTGTTTGAGATACTTGTTTTAAAAACAGTTTTAGAGATGAGAAAAAAAAAAAAAACCTATTTGGTAATCTAAATTTTTAAAATAGTTATTGACTAGAGAATTTAAAAAACTGAAAATTGAAAAATAAAACATCATTTATCTGTTTTACTTTTTTAGTTTTAAAAAGTATAATATTAAAAATAATTTTACAAAACAGTTTTTAAAAAACAAGTAATCCAAACAAATTTTAGTTTTTAAATTTTAAAAAACTAAAATAGAATTTTTAGAAAGAGAATCAACCAAGCCCGAATTGTCAAAGTAAAGAAAACAAAATATATATATATATATATAAAAGATGTTATGCAGGAAAAGAATCTGATATGTCAGAAAATTTAAAAACTCGTTTTAGCTGTTTGATCAAAATTACAGTTGAGATGGAATCCTATCATTAAGAGTGTCACGTGACCACTATTATCACTTCCATGTTAATCCCAACAACACACTCATTGTCTTCGTCTCTCCAGTCCCCCCTTGGTTTTGTTCCCTTGCCACTGTTAGAATTGTATGAAAGAGAGAAGATGATCAAACTCTATTTGTATAGAGTTAGTATCATTATTAAGATAATTCTCTTGACTATAAAAAAACTGCACCAAGGAATATATATATATATAGTGCAGAGATAGAGTTACATTTCAGTTACAATAACAGAAAGTAGTTAACATTTCTAAACTAAGTTGATTACAAGCCAAGCCTATGATACATTATATTATTCCCCCCTCAAGCTCAAGGTGGTTGAAGCACTTTAAGCTTGTGTCTTAACTCAACAAAACTGGAAAATGAGATAGGCTTGGTGAAACAATCGGCCAACTGATCTGCAGCAGGAATATGAGTGATAACAAGTTGTTTTGCAATGGCCTTTTTGCGAACAAAATGTGTCAAGCTCCAAATGTTTTGTCCGGGAATGAAGAATGGGATTTTGAGTCAACAAAACAACACTCATGTTGTCACATAGATAAGTAGGAACTTGAAATCTGAGTTGGAGCTCATGTAAGAGTGATTGAGTCAACAAAACAACACTCATGTTGTCACATAGATAAGTAGGAACTTGAAATCTGAGTTGGAGCTCATGTAAGAGTGATTGAATCCATAGAATTTCTGTTGTTGTATTGGCCATGTTGCAGTATTCTGCTTCAGTGCTAGATCGAACAAGAGTTTGTTTCTTAGAGGACCAAGATATTAAATTCGGACCAACGAATATGCAAGATCCCAAAGTAGACCTTCTGTCATCAGGGTTGCTGGCCCAGTCAGCATCACAATATGCTCTCAATGTGAATGGAATAGAGGGATTGCCAGGATGTATTAAGAGACCAAAGTCATGACAACCACTGAGATATCGGAGGATCCTTTTAACTGCACGCCAATGAGAGTCTAGAGGCCTGCTCATAAACTGACACACTTTATTAACACAGTAAGAGATTTTAGGATGAGTGAGAGTTGCATACTGTAAAGCGCCAATTGTGGATCTGTATAAGTGAAGGTCTGGGAGGCAATCAGTGCCATATTTACTGAGTTTGCAACTGTTGACCATTGGAGTAGAGATCCCTTTTAATTCAAGCATATTGGACTTTTTTAGGAGATCTCTAATATACTTCATTTAGTGAGCAAAAGGGAGCCATTGGACAATTTCTTTACCTCATTGCCAAGAAAATAATCAAAGGCATCTGACTGTTTTAAAGCACAATTGTGGTTGACTTTGGAAATAAGATATGTGATCATGGTTGAGGAAGATCCGGTGATAAGGACGTCGTCAACATAAATCAAGACACAAAGACAACAATTTTGACGTTTTTATATGAACAAGGAAGGATCGCATTTACTAGCAATAAAGCCAAAAGACAATAAAG
The DNA here is from genome assembly GCA_037974295.1 of Cicer cuneatum. NCBI lineage: Eukaryota > Viridiplantae > Streptophyta > Magnoliopsida > Fabales > Fabaceae > Cicer > Cicer cuneatum. The sequence continues at coordinate 34,602,553 of JBBPBO010000005.1, read as the reverse complement.
TGACAGTAAGAGTTGCAAACCAGGCTCGAGGTGGTTGTTTTAAACCATATAATGACTCATGAAGTTTGCAAACAAGAGTCTTAACTGGTGAGACAAATCTAGGAGGTTGAACCATGTAAACATCCTCGTAATGTGAAAGCATTGTTGATATCAATTTGTTGAAAGTCCCACTTGTTTGTGAGTGCCAAAGTAAGGATGATTCGGATGGTCACAAGATTAACTGGTGAAAAGGTTTGATCAAAGTCAAATCCCAGAGTTTGATGAAACCCCTTGGCCACAAGTTTGGCCTTATATTTGTTCAAGTTGTCATCGGGATTTTCTTTAATCCTAAAGATCCATTTGCATCCAATAGCTCTTTTATGTGGGGGAAAAGGTACAAGAGACCAAGTTTTGTTGTGGATTAATGCTTGATTTGCATAGCATTAAACCAATTGGGATCAGACATAGCTTGTTTCACACTAGTTGGTACAATATGATGAAGAAAGACTTTGGGTTTGAGTTTTCCAGTTTTGACTGTGGTGATCATATGATGAGGAGGATAAGTTTGTTTGTGTTAGTTCTGACTTGTGGTGCATTGGAAATGATAGTAAGAGAAGGTGGAGTGATAGGTGGAAGAGAAGAAGTATTTGGAGTTGATTGCAATTTGTGTATGTTAAAAGGTCTTGTATGAGGAAAACAAGCACAACCAAAAATCTTTAAAGACTTATAATCAGGAAAGATTTTAAAAAGAGCATATAAGGGAGACATGTTCGAATATAAAGCAGAAGATGACGATCTATTAATGAGATGCACTGCAATAGTAAAACTATGATTCAAAATTTTTAAATGAATGGATGCATGAGATAAAAGAGTGAGTTCCATTGCAACAATTTGGCGATGTTTTCTTTCGACGGTGCCATTTTGATGAGATGAATGAGGACAAGTTAGTCTATGAATGATTCTCGTATTATTGAGAATATTGGTTAGAGCTCTAAATTCACCTTCTCGGTCACTTTGAATAAATTTGATTGTAGCAGAAAACCGAGTTTGAATAAGGGTAATAAAAAATTTAGTAGTATGCATAACATTAGACTTGTTTTTAAGAAAATAAATCCAAGTGAATTTTGTAAAAGTGTCAACAAAAGAAATATAGTATGTAAAACCTTGTGAAGATGCAATAGGGGCAGAACCCCACAAATCAATATGTATAACCTCAAAAGGAGCATGATGAGTTGTTGAAGATAATGGAGCACGTTGCCTACGAGATTTACCAACACAATAAGAATTACACAAATCAAAAACAGCTTTATTATGTAAAGGATCATTACAAATGGACATAACAATCTTAATAGATGTACTATTTGCATGGCATAGCCTAAGGTGCTACATAGCAAAGATGTTAGGAGCATCACAAGAAGAAAAATCATGTGTAGATAAGTTTATAGTCATATTATGTACACTAGATTTAAGCATATTGGAATTCACAGTAGAAGTAATATCAGAAGATGGTTTTAGAATTTGAAAATGCTTGAATGAATAAAGCCCATCGAATCCGAGTGAGCTGTGCAGATTTAGAAACTAAAACCAGATTTCGAGTAATTGTAGGAACATGTAGTAGATTATTCAAAGTTAAAGTAATATTAGGCTGAAATGGAGAAACAATATTTGATGAACCAATTGAATTTATAAGCAAACCTTGTCCGTTCCCCATGAGAACGTTTTCAAAACCTGTGTATGGAATGCTTTGAGCTAGATTGTTTGCATCAGCTGTAAGATGATGCGAAACTAATCTGGGTCCCAAGATTGAGAATCAAAGCTTCTTGATTGAACGAACTCGTTAGTCATATGAGTGTACTGTTGCTGCAAAGCAAGATGAGCATTAGGAATAGGATTCATTCTTGCATCTTGTTGCGATTACGACGTGTAGCAACGTTAGCAGACGAAGACCATGTCGTCAATTCTTGACAAAAAAATTTAAATTGAACTTCTTGCACAAGAAGTAGGGCTTTGATATCACTAACAGATGGTGAATATGCCTTACCATAGATCATCATAACAAAAGAGTTATATTCTTCAAGATCACGAATAGTGTCAATCTGATCTTGATCTGAAATTGGATCACCAATTGCAACCAAAGAATCAACTTTACACTTGATTTGCGAGTTGTCTTCAATTCATATCACAATTGACGAACATGAGCCTTAAGTTGAGATTTGAATGTTGATGAATCTTGTCCCAAACTTTCCAAGAGTGCTTGCATCCTATTACTCGTGGAAGGATTCTTGATATGAAGATGATAGCAACCAAGTGAATAACATTTGATCGCGAACCAGTCATTTTTGGTATTCGTCGGAGATTTCATTCTTTGCCTGTTTATGAATGGTGATGACACCTTCAACTTGTTGATGCCAAATGAGATAATTCTTTTCAGTGTGTTTGATTGATAGGGAACGAGTAAAGTAGTGTGATTTGGTTTTCTTTGATTTTGCAAGACCCATCATGTTGTATTTAGACCCATCTTTGGATGCTTCACAAGACCCATTTTTTTTATATAGTAGTTCATGTTGTATTTTATCAGATAACTATCCATCATTTTAGTTTATAAAAATGTATGAGACTATCACTTTAATTTTTGACTCAACCAAAAATTCAAGTTAACACTCAAATTAATCGATTTAATCTTTAACATCGTAATAGTCATAGACTATTTTGATAATAAGTTGTATCTTTCAGAAACTTTTATAATAATAAATTGTATCTTTCAAAAACTATTTTAATCATTCAAACACCAATTTGAAGTTAGCTGAATCAAAAACCAAAATGTGAAGATATGCCTCAAATCATCAACTATTAGAGTTATTTATTCTTAATGTTTGTTATAACTGAATGTGGCCAATTTGGTTATCATAAATAGTTATAGTTAGTTAAGCTAACTTGTTTTAGAATACTATATATAACTGTGAATGCAATTGTTGCAGCAAGTATAAGAGTATAAATAGAGGTCTATACAATTATCAAAAAGATTCATAGAAAATCAGAAATTAAAAGATTAAAGGAGAGAGAAGATAGAGAGATTATAAATGAAAAATTTGTTTTGTTGTACTCTCAACAGTGATACATACAATAGCACTACAATTGAAGAAGGAGAATATTTTAATCTTGTAAATTCAATACTCATAGTGAATTGTTTTGTTTCCTTACCTATGACATAGATCTGAGATAATTGAAACCGAACATGTATATCTTAATATTATTCTTATTTTTATTTTACATTGATCTTTAAAACTGCAGTTTTGCAGATCAAGAACGTTCTTCAGTAGAAATCAAGAACGTTCTTCAGCAGAACTCAAGAACGTTCTGCTTTTCAATTCTGTTTTTCTGCTTTTATTGGTTATTCATTGTTTCAGATCTAATTATTGTTTTAACACAAAACGACAACGTTCTACACTTTAAGGAATGAAAATGATCATTTACCCTATTCTATTTTATTTTTGAAAAGAAAAAAAAAACAACCGTTAAAAAAGTAACTTTGAAACTTATGGAATGGAAAGAAGAAAAAAAACAAGAAACTTTTATATGAAACAAAAATAAGTTAGTCACGTGACACAACATCTCATGTGCTGCAATCAAAATGAATCTAACTTTTCTTTGATACTGTAAGATGAGGCACGCGATTACTTAAAACTGAACTTCTAATCCTAGCCATTTAGGGCCTGTTTGAAACACTTTTGCATTTTAGTTTTTAAAAATTGTTTTATAAATTTGATTTTAAAAATTGTTTTAAAGAATAGAATTAAAGAAAAAACTTGTTTGAGATACTTGTTCTAAAAACAGTTTTAGAGATGAGAAAAAGAGAAAACATATTTGGTAATCTAAATTTTTAAAATAGTTTTTGACTAGAGAATTTAAAAAACTGAAAACTGAGAAGTAAAACATCATTTATCTGTTTTACTTTTTTAGTTTTAAAAAGTATAATATTAAAAATAGTTTTACAAAACAGTTTTTAAAAACAAGTAATTCAAACAAATTTTTTAGTTTTTAAATTTTAAAAAACTAAAATAGAGTTTTTGAGAAGAAAATCAAACAGGCCCTTATTTATATCTAGAGGTTAATAATTGTTCTTTCCATTATATATGAATGAATTGATAAAGAGAAAACCATTGAAGGGAGAAATTAGTTGTAATTTTCCTAAATTGTAAGACAACAAATACATATGGATCACAATAATATTGCTACAATAAGTCAATGACACCATTGACACGTTAAGAGAGTATTGAAGCACTAAACTTTTTTTTTTTTTTTTAAAAAAAAACTTTGTTAAGATAGTACTGACAAAGAATACTTCCTTCAAAGTTAGATGAAGGAAGTATGGCTGCTTTACCTTTACCATAATTGAAACCCAATCGGGAGATGTTTAAGCTGATATTCCTACTAATGTAATTTCCATTACAAATGGCCAAATATCTGACAATTTATTAAAAGTAACATTAAAACAAAAGTATATTAGAGAAGATGAAACATGTAGAATGTTATAAGGGAAGCTGCAGTTTGTTCAGATGTTTGATAGCGACCATTAGGATCATACGAAGGCTTTTAATCCAAGTGCAACAAGAGAAAATGTTAAAACTATTATTCCCTACAAAGTACACAAACAACCACCATTACCAGGTCTTGCCCTCATTAGTTTAACCTTTTATCTTAGATAACAATGATTCTGAAATAGAATTCAAGTAACTTGAGCTAAAGTTTCTTGAAAACTTCAAATGCAATAAATGATGAGAAATAAAGTGAATATTATAAAATAAAATTAAACCTGAGATTAAATATGAAATAATGAATATGAAAACATCAGCTTATATTGTACTATTCCACTAATTTGTTACTTTCTAGTATCTAACTTATCAAGTTGTTTTTGACAAAATCTTAATCAGATTTTTAACAATTAATAAAAGCATAATACTTTATAAATAATAAAAGTGTTTGAAACTGAGCAGCAGAAATTTGGAGGAAATCAAGTTAATGGGAAACCTTAAGTCACTTAAAATTGGACATTGTGGGATAATAATCTTTCTATTAAACTAAAAAATATAAAAACCTTTTAAGAAAACACATCAAACCCATCTTTATAGTAAAAATAATTTACCTCTTCCTTCTTCTCAACCAAGTGTGTGACTTTCACTCCTCCTAATAATTTAACAATACATTTGAAAATTAATCAATATTAACAAACACAAAACATATAGTATATCACACAGTAAAGAATAGTAAATTCCAACCTCAAGTTACAAAAGTGATAGACTGATAGTAGTGTAGACTTCGTTACCCATCATATGAAATATGGGAGAGAATAAAAAAAAAAACCAAGACAAACACACAATAAAAAATACAAAAAAATTCTGACAATATAGGTAAGAACCTATTCAAAAACCAATAAGCGAACAAAGCTTTAAATCCAACACTCACCGACTAATTCTTGAAGAAAACCTAAGCCTCCATTGGAATCATGTTGAAAGTGAAACACCAAAATTTAAAAGAAAAAAGGTAGCGTGCATTTAGTAGTGTTTGAAGATATAAAGGTAAATATAATCACTGGTCAAAGGATCACTGTTGAGGAAGAATTTGGAGCAGAATAACCCTAAGCAAAATCAGGAAAATAAGTAGATTCAAGCTAATAAGCAATAGAGAAGAAATGACACAGATAACTCTATACACTGATAATGAAAAATTTTGCACATATAATCAAAGCAACACTTTGAATGTGAGAAAAAAACACATATCTAAACACTTAAGCTGAAAAAATACACATTTAATCCAAGGTACACTTCCAACAACAACATAAAGAAAAACTTTATACATTGAAATTGAAAAAAATCTACACATTAAAACTAAGGTACAGTTCTAACAGAAAAAACCATGAACATTACATTGTTAATGGAAAAATCTACACATTCAATCTAAGCTACACCTCAAAGATTCAAAGAGGAAAATAAATCAGAACTTTACACATTCAATGCGAAAAAATTCCGAAACGTGAAAGGGAAACATAAGAGCTCTAAGTTGCAAAAAGATTAAAGCAATCATGAAGATGAGATTACCTCAATGTGCAATTGAGAAAACCTTTTGTTTTTGCTCTACTGCTCTGTGTTTATGACTCTGCAATGTGCCAACCAATATTTTTGTGTTTGAATTTGAAAAGAAAAGTGAGGAAATTGTACCTGACTAAAAATTCTGAAGACTCTATGTATTGAAAAGATAAGGGGTTAAATCATCAAACACCGTGAGCTTCTCACCATCACGGCAGCACAAGATTGACAAAGTAGGTGGGACACCCCCCACTAAATTTCTAATTTCAACAAAATATTGAAGTTTAATTGTGAGAGTTTGTTTGGGTTTGAATAGTGGGATTTATTTCCCTCAATATTAAGTGTCCTAATATTTTATTGTTTCTCTTTTTAATTTTTTTCTTTAAAATTAACATTATATTTTAAAAAACATAGTACACACAACATATACTTCATTTGTGCATCGTATGGGTTCACGCTCTAATCATAAGCAAATAAATGTTGTCTAGGTGCAGAGAGAAATGCACTCTTTTCCTCCCTTGAATTTAAGAAATATACTTTTCTCCTGAATATGATAACTATTTGGCCCACAGTTGCCTAAGCAACATATTTCCCTTAACACCCAAATCTTCCATGCTTCTGTTGATATATAAGCATAAATTTATATCTTCAGTTGTCAGGATCAATTTAATAAACAGATATAAAACAAATTAATAAAAGGACAAAAGTACATTACCTGGTTGAGTGAAAGTGTATCAAGAGGATTAATACCTGCCAGTGGGTGATTACAACCAGACCCTCAAATCCGCCTTTGCATTTTTCTTACCAGAAATCTTGACAATTGCAAATTCCGTTCTTAAAATGATGAAACCGACTTGCATCTCTTACTGTTATCTCCCTTTCTGTGATGAGAGTAATGAATTTTATTGCAGAGTGGCAGTCAACACAAATCCGCAGATTTTTCGTAACTAGAATGCGGTTGTTGGGACTAGTATTTAGAATTCCAAATGCAATGGCTATTTTTTCACTATGATAAAGAAGAATCTGCTCCTTCTCCTCTTCTTCAACATCATGAAGAACAAAACTAGACTCTGCCCGATATCCCAATTTTTTCATCTGCACCAGCAGTTCCTGTAACTTCTTATTTATGGATGTTGATTGTGGATGAGATTGATGGCCCCCAATAAATGCATGGATAACACCAGAGATCTCAACCCAACTGCATCCTGGGCTTTTCCTGTAACCGTGATGCCTTTGTATGCTTCTAATATGTGCTGCATCATCCCATCTTCCTACAGAACTATATATGTTTGACATAAGAACAAAATTTCCAGTACCTTCAGGTCCCAGAAGTTGGATCTTCTTTGACACTTCTTCACCAATTTCAATATTTTTATGGGTCCTACATGCAGCAAGCAATGCACTCCATACACGAACGTCGGGCTTAAATGGAATCCTTTGAATAAAGGTGTATGCTTCTTCCAAATTTCCCGCTCGAGCCAAAAGATCAACCATGCATATATAATGTGCCATCCTTGGTTTGATGTTGAAGTCTTGGCTCATGGAACTGAACCAATATTTACCTTCTGTGACAAGTCCTGAATGGCTACATGCAGATAAAACAGCAATAAAGGTCACATCATCAGGCTTCAAGCCTGATGCCTGTAGTTCATGGAATAGTATGAGCGCTTCTTTGCATAGCCCATGAATGCCATAACCAATTATCATTGTATTCCACGAAATAATGTCCCTATTCTGCATCCTATCAAATATCTGCCTACTGATAGAAATCTTTCCACACTTTGAATACATGTCAATAATGGCATTGCAAATGGAGGTGTCATTAGTGAAGCCACAAACAACTGTGTGTCCATGGCAGCAGGTCCCATGTTGTAGAGCGGCCAAATGTGAACAAGCTGGAAGTAGAGCTATCATAGTTGCCAAATGCGAGTGAATGCCAGATGACTGCATCTGGCGAAAAATAAGTAAAGCTTTCTCTGCATAGCCATTTTGCACAAATCCTGAAATAATAGCACTATAAGAAACTGTGTCTTTTGCGATCATTTCATCAAGAAACCCCACTGCATCGTCCATAATCCCACACTTAGCATACATTGATATCAGTGAGTTTCCTACAGTTGTATCAAGGTGTATCCCTGACTTAATCATGTGACAATGCAACTTTGTCCCTTTTTTCAAATCAATGAGCTCTGCACAAGCTCGAAGCATGGTTGCAAGAGTGACTGGTGTGGGTTTCAAGTTGTACATACATACCATGTCATCATAAAGAGCCAATGCATCTGTCATGGAACCAGAAAGAACACAACCTCCAATCATAGCAGTCCAGCATATCTCATTTTTATGATTCACGGTATTGAAGATTTTCCTGGCATAAGATAAGTGATGGCACTTAGCATACATATCCAAAAGTGCAGTTGCAAGAACGACATTTTGACAAAAGAATTTCCTGAGAGAGTGAGCGTGAATAGCTTTCCCGTGGCGTAACGCATTAGCTTGTCCAATTGTGGGTAGAATAGATACAAGAGTTGAAGTATTAGGAGTAATTCCTGTTTGCTGCATTTGGGCAAGCAAGTACGTTGTTTCAGTCTGAAGTGCATGAAATGAAAAAGCAGCAATCATGGCATTCCAAGCAACAATATCCCTATCCCTGAGGGACATATTATTAAATAGTGTTTGTGCTTCAAACAAATTGCCGCACTTAGCATACATGTCAAGCAAGGCTGTGGAAACATAGAGATCCATTGACAGACCAAGTATGTAGGCATGGTTGTGTATAAGTCTGCCAAGTTCTAATGCTTGTAGAGCGGAGCAAGCTTTGAGAACAAAAGGGAAAGTGAAGTTGGTGGGTGTGACGCCGATTTGCAACATGAGATTGTACAGATGAATCGATTGTTGATATGGACCAGCCCAAGCATACGCGCGGATCATCATGTTCCACAAAACAACACTCGGCTTTGGAATTTGGTCGAACACACGACGGGCAAGTTTGATTTCATTACATGAGATATAGTAACGGGTTGCTTGTGTTGCATCAGCATCAGCATAATGAGGAGGAGAAGCAGAAAGATAATGACAATTTTGAATCGGCATGTGCCAATGCCCATTGATTAGGATTAAAGCTTCTTCACGTTTTAAACATCTTCGCATCTTTGCTAGCTTCCAACCCCAGCCCTACCCTACAAATATAATGAATGAATGAATGAATATAAGAAATAAACTTTGTTTGACTCTGGTGTCAAGAAACTTGTGCAATGGAAAAAGTGTCAAATAGTGTGTATTAGTTGAAGTGTAAGTGTCGCTATTATGAGTACACTGTTCGATTACCAATTTTTATAACAAAATGGAAATTATACGAGAAAGTGAAGAAAGGCAACACTTGATTGATTGTTCATTAAATCAGAATATAAATAAATTAATAAAGTAAAAGCAACTAGTAACATTATAGTGTAGCTTGAGATTTGAACTGAGCTTAAAACTTGAGCAAATGCTTGAACTGAACTCCAATGTCAACAGAAAAGAGATAATAACCCTCCATTTCCAATAAGACGTAGTATTAACTACCAAAAAATTTAAAATTATATCTCAACCCAACTCAACATTAAAAAAGAGTCACTACCCCATAAAAGCTAGCATCAGAAGAGAAAAGGATAATGTTTGTAACAAAAACTAACGACAAAACCTTAAAAAAATTGTCCAAATAATAAAAGTAACAAAAAAAAGAACATAATTAAGGACTGGCATCACACTCACACATGACCAAATAAAAACTGCAATAGAAACTGACAAATTAAAAATTAAATTGACTTTCTCAATTTTAACGTCTTCAACTAATTTGCACTTAAACTGCAATTGAAATTTGTAGTGACTGGCTTGCACTAACCATGCTTTGCACTTTTGATTATGTTCAAAAGATTATTTTAACTAATTAGTTTCATACCCAACCAACCAGCCGAAGCATCAGGATGTCAATTTGAACCATTACTAGTTGTATGGCCTAGAGGACCACTTTACAAAAGGAGCATTAGGTAGGAAGTTAAACATCGTATCTTTAAATGAGATCAATTTGCCTCCCTTTCTTTTTGTTCAATACCAATATACCTTAAACCTGATTGCGCATAAAATCCTGAATTTTAAAGATGTATTAAATTGTTGATTTAAAATAGGAAACAAATGAGTTGAAATTGAAATATGTTGATTCTCAAAATAAGATTACACAAAAATGGAAAAGAATTCTCAACAGTTTTGTCCTTAAGACCGAAGGGAAAGAATAGAATTAAAAAACTACTCTTTAACTGAACAAAAATATTATGTTTAGTTCTGCCTAAATACACCTTAAAAATTGTAAAGACTAACAAACTCAAGCAACTTTTTGGCAAACAAAATATCTCATCCTAATATCAGCCTACTGGGAGCACATCTCCAATCTAGTGCATTGGGCGGCTTGATCTGGACCAAATAAAATAGAGTACAAGTGTAGATATATACATTCAGCCTACATATTCTAAAAAAAGTTATTTTGTTATTCAATAATTTAGAGAGTATAAAGTGATTTTGTTGCAGTAAAAATCACTTTTTTTAAAAAAAAAGTCAGTTATAAAAAAAAATTTAGCTACTAAAAACAACTTCTCATTTTCATATTCTCCTTTTTTTGAAAAGTTGTAACAAACAGATGCAAATTTTAAAAGTGATTTTTTTTACAGAAAAAAACTGTAACAAACACACGTTAAGACCTGCTGACATAACAAAATCAATTTGCCCTCCCGCAACTGCCTAGGCATAATTGAGATCCTTGATGACACATTCACATTCACCAACCACACCAAATATAAGAGGTAGCTTCACTACAAAACATCTAATATGTCTCACATAAGCTTTCTTTTTATAAACCACAATCTACTTCCTTTAATCACTAACAAATATCTTCTATCTCTTTGCAGATTTACCCAATATTATTAGCTTTAAAGGTTATTCAGCAAAATGAGTTACCAAAACCAAATGTCAACGTAAGAGCAACAACCCCATTCAGCAAGTAAGGACAAAAATGACACTTATAAACTAAATTAAGGAACTGCAATCGCAAACAAATCAACTTCATTCAGCAGGCAAAGATTACCAAAATAAGAACTGAATCGCAAACTGAGACGATTTGGGAAGAGAATGGAACTTACTTGCTACAGAGAATGCGAGGAAACTGAAATCGCCAACTGAAATAGCGACTTGATCTTCTCTTTCTCTGAAGGAAATTGCGAACTGAACTCGAGAATTGAAATCGCAAATGAATCGTGAATTTAGGAGAGTGAAGGCAGAAGGGAACGAGAGAGATGGGATTTAGAGTTCTTCGAGTTTAATTTAGGAATCTAGGGTTCATGAATTTGGGGATTTAGGGTTCGTGAAGCATACATTGCTGAGTTCTTTCTTCACTTCTTAGAATAATAGGTAATTTTTAAATTTTGAGAAAAATGACTATGTATTCAAGTGGCAAAAAATTACTGATTTTATCATCTTATTTAATCAATTAAACCCTACAATTATACCAGCAATTAATAACCCTAAAATTATATTTTTTTAGTTTCGTTTTTGTCTCTTAAATTTATTTTTGTTAATTATATTACTCATTTTTGTTAATTTTCAACTCAAAATACTAATTTCACTTGACATGTTAGTTAGAGATTGGTTAAATAAAACAAATAAATAAGTCACAAAAACAATTTTTTTTTCTCCTTCTTCTTCAATTTAGGGTTCATCATCATCTTTCTTCTTCTTAATTTGGAAATTTGGGGTTCATGATAAACCACAAACATGGAGATGAATTCAAATGCAACTGATAAAAAAATAGTTGCTTTTTTGTGTCATGGAGTGAAGTAGCTCATAATACTGTTGGGTACCGAGTTTGCTCTTATCGTGAACAAACCACAATCTTTCAAAGCTTGTGAACTCTTCTTATAATTTTGTTAATTTTCTTGACAACATAAGATAGGAGTTCCAAAAATACTTTATTTTTCTCAAACACAAACCAAAACTACAATGATAACGAAGGAGTAACTCCAACTCACAATGACCTTTTGTTGAAAATGTATGGTAATTACTTTTTTTCACCATTCACAACCTTAACATCTTAATCAAAACCGTGTTTATATATAGTGTAGATGTCAGAAGAAGAAGAAGTTACATGTTGAGTTTTAAATTCATAGTGAGATATGATTGATTTCTTCTTAATAGAAAATATATCTTCCAAATCCTCCACAAAGTAATGCTTAAAGAATTGGCTTGTTGTATGGTCTGACATTGTGAGCCATTGAATGAGCCAGTCGTTAATTGGCAAATTTTCAGGTATCAGTGTTAGACAAGATGCAAACAAAATTAGGGAATTAGGACCAATATTAGAATTTAAGGTTAAAAACATTATAAGATGATATATCAATATATCACACATAAGCCTCAAAATAATTCAAGATTCAAATCATATATCAAATGAAAAAAGAAAATTGGTTGGTTATAGTTAATCAAGATTCACTATGTGATTCATGTAGAACCCAAATACATATTAAATTTTCATATGGATCGAGTTTAATTTAGTATCGAATCAATATACAATTTGCATGTATCGAAAGATACTAGTAACCGTATTTATTTCAATTATCTAGGTAGATGACACACTTGGAGTGTCTCACACATGTGGCTGACCTTTTGGGGTGTTGTCTCACAAGTCTCTTAGCAGAACCAGATCTTTGCAGCTTTCTTTGGAGGAGGCGGCATCATAACGTTTTTGAAGTAACTAATGGCAGCATTCTTCATCACTGGATGGAAATTAGTCTTCACTACACTTAATTTTCTCACTATACAATTGTGCACACCCTTGAGGATGCCAGACAACCAGCTCGAGATTGGCGATGATGTTGTACGTTGGAAACAGAGAACGTTCTCTGTTTCTGTGTTAGAAAACAGAAAACGTTCTTCGTATTGTAATTGTGTGTAATTCAAGTTTTAACAATAAGTATATATTATGACTAACTAATTAATCTCTTAATTAGTTAGTTATACAGTTAGAGGACAATTAGTTAGTTAGAATAAATCATGTATATATAGCACAATACATTCAATCAATAATAAGTGAATTCATTCCATTATCATCAATCTTCATGAGTTTACTTCGTTGTGAGCAATAACTTGAAAAATCTCTAACAGTGATATCAAGAGCAAGGTTTCGATCCCAGAGTGATAAACACGAGTTAAGTGTGAGAATCAAACACAAGTGAAGTGAAGATGAATTCAAGTGCAAACATTGAAAGTTTACCATCTCATATGCCACATTTTGATGGAAAAGATTGGGATAGATGGAGAGTGCAGATTCGAGCATTGTTTGGGTTCCAAGAAGTATTGGAGATCATCGAAAATGGTTTTGATGATCTGGGTGCAAATTCAACCGAGGAGCATAGATCAAGATTTAAAGAAAACAAGAAGAAAAATTGCAAGCCACCTTTATTCTTTACCAATGCCTTGATACTGCCAATTTTGACAAGATATCTGATGCAAGAAGTGCAAAAGAAGCATGGGATTCTTGAGAAGTGTTATGCAGGAGATACCAAGGTCAAGAAGGTGAAATTACAGACCCTACAGAGACAATTCAAATTGCTGCAGATGGAGGAGCATGAGAAGGTTTCAGATCTGATTTCAAGATTGATGAGTATCACAAACTAGATGGCTGGATGTGGGGAAATGTTTAATGAGCGGAAGCTGTGTGAAAAGCTATTGAGATCTTTGCACCCTAGGTTCAATTATGTGGTGTGTGCCATTGAAGAATCCAAAGATATTTCCACATTGAGTCTTTAAAAGTTGCAGGGAATTTTAGAAGCAAGAGAATTAAGGATGGATGAAAGGAGTGGGAGTAAATATGAAGATCAGGCATTGGCAGCACAAGCATACAAGAAGGTGAAGGTGCAAACACGAGAAGGGGGGTTGAATTATGTTTGACTAACTTGAATATTTTTCCTGTTTTTACACTTTTAAAACAAAACTTGATGTATGAATAAAAACAGAGTTAGCAGCGGATATAAAATAAAAATAAAACTCAGAATTTTTATACTGGTTCACCGTTAACGAGGCTACGTCCAGTCCCTTCACCTTGAAGGATTTCACTAATTCAAACCTTGAATTACAACCATTCTACTGACCTTCCAAGTCAGTCTTCTCAAACAGTCTAACAATCCTAGACTCTTGAGGAATACAGCTCCTGTCTTCAGCCAATCTGACAATCCCAGATTGTAGAAGAAATTTTAACACTATGAATCTAATTGTCAAGTAACCTGCTACCCCTTCTGACTCCCTCAGATTGTAGATTCTACTTCAACAACTTAGATTTGACACAATGGAAAGAAAATAACACGAGTACTTGCTTCTTGAAAGCTGGAACTCACAATTGACCTCTCTGAAAATTTGAGTGTTTGCTTTGGAAGTGTATGACTCTTTTGTGATTTTCGATACTAAGTATTCTGCCTTGAGCCTCCTTTTATAGATGCAGATTTGGGCCTCTTCCAAGCTTAATTTCAAGCTGAATCTTGTTGGAATCTCTTGCAAAAATAACTTGACCAATTGGGCTTTATTTAAATAAAAAACATATCTTTTTTAAGCTTCAGATTTCTTTCAAAAAATAACTGGCCAATCAAAACTTTAGTTGCTTCTCGCCACAGCTCATGAATTCCACAATACCTCACTTTTATTTTTGTAACAAATCTTTTTAATACTTTGATTAAAATAAATTAAAATCTCCACCGTTAATCCTCCTGATTAAATCTGAACCATTTGATCTTCTGCGCTAGTCCACATCTGGAACAAACTAATTGATATGCTGTGATCCTCTGATTTCGGCCATCCCTGGACCACACTTCCTAACCCTCTGATCTTCTGATTTCGGCCATCCTGGACTTGCACCTGATATGCTACAATCCTCTGATCTCGGCCATTGTTGGACCACACATCCTGACCCTCTGATTTCTGCCAACACTAGGCCATGGTCTGATCTTCTGATCTCGGCCAACACTGGGCCAAATAATTAATTCTGAACCATTGATATGGAAATCTTCCCTCTGATCTGGACCAATTCTGGACTTGGTCTGGATTAAACTGAAATTAAATCTGGATAAGTAATATTTCAGTCTGGACATTTTACCTTTGATTTTGGATCAGGTCTAGATCAATTCTGGAAATCATTTCTTCTGGTCTGAACTTAGTTTCATACCCTGAACCATGCTATCTTCTGATCTGGGTCAAATCTGGATTGATTCTCTTGTTCTGGACTCATTAACTTATCTTTTGGTTGAGTCTGGAACAAATCTGGGCTGTTTTAATTTCTCACTGCCAGGCCATCTTCTGGTCAGAACAACTTCTGGAATAAATCTGATATTTGATTCCTCTTTGTCTGGACAAACTCTCCCTCTGGCAGGCTTTCCTCTGGTATGGTCCAGGTTTTCTTCTGACATTGCTTCCTTCTAATCTGGGCAAGCAAAGATATCTTCTGGTGATCCTGGAGTATCTTCTGGTAATTCCAAGATGCATTCTGGATGCATCTTCTACCTCTGCAAACTTCATTTTCTGGTTGTATTTAATGTAATAATTCAAGGTACAAAATAAGATTACATTGAGTCCTTTTGTAAATATCAAAATCCTAAGACTTAGAACCAACTTGGTTCCAACAGAAGGGACATTAGAAAAAGAGAAGGAAGAAGAATAAATTCAAGGAATCTGATGACGAATCGGAGTCTTCATTAGAAGAGAGCAATGTAAGTGGTAAATCAAAAGGAAAATCAAGAAACTTTGATAAGAAGAAGGTGTAATGTTACAATTGTGAGAAGTTTGGACATTTTGCTCGTGAATGCTGGGCTGGAAAAGGAGAAAAACAAAAGAAGAAAGAAGAAGATGAAGTTTGTGCTGCCCAAGAAGATTTAGATACAATCGTAGTGATGGCTACCGCAAACGGAGAACGTTCTCCGTTTTCAGAACATTCTCCGTTTTCAGAACATTCTCCGTTTTCAAAACAAGTCAGAGATGTGGATGTTCTTGGCAAAGACATTAAGCAATCTGAAGAGGCTTCTAAGGAGGCTACAAACCAAGTTGTTGCTTCTCTCACTGCAGTGGTATTTGACGCAACAATGGAGTTTTGGAGTGTTAAGGTAAAACATGGAGAATCGCTCAAGATTGATAAGGTAGATGATGTGTTGATGGTTGAACCAGAAGATGATGGTTCAGAGAAAGTTAATGATGTGAAGGCTACACAGGACCTAGAAAGTGATGCAGAGGACGTGTTGCAGGCTGAATCAAAAGAGAAGGATTCAGAATTGCAGAACCAGTTGAATGCAGCTCCAGAAGAGCTAAAGAAAGCAAAGGAACAGATTCTTCATATTAAGAAGGAGAAGGTAAAAGCTTTTGATGAGTTGAAAGAAGTACAGATAGTGGCTGAGGAAGCAAATGAGAAACTTAGGGAGGCAATGGTGGCTCAAAAACGTGTTGAGGATGATTTTGAGATTGAGAAATTCTGAGCTGTTGAGCTGGAACAGGCTGGAATTGAAGCTGTTCAGAAGAAGGAAGAGGAATCGCAGAAAGATCTTGAAAGTGTGAGGAACCAACATGGTTTGGATGTGGCTGCTCTTCTCACTACCACTCAGAAGCTTCAGCGAGTTAAGCAAAGAACTTGTCATGACTTGCGATGCAAAAAACCAGGCGCTCAATCATGCTAATGATGCAACTAAAATTGTCGAGCTTCATGTTGAGAAAGCGGAGATTCTTTCCGCTGAACTGGTACGGTTGAAAGGCTTATTAGATTCGAAGTTGAAAACCGAGGCTAAGGAAATCAAGATTGTATTAGAGCTGCAATTGGAGATAGAAGCTCTTAAGCAAGAACTTGAAAAGGCAAAGGGTTACGATGAGAGTTGGCAGAGAAAGAGACTTATATTGAACAACTTAATGTGGTGTTTGAAGCTGCTAAGATGGATGAATCTTATGCGCATAGAGTGCTAGACGGGTGCAGAAGAATGGCAGAGAAATTATGCACAAAGGTTCTGGAGCTAGAGAGCACTAGTGCGAAGACCCTCTATAGAAGGGCTCAGACATATATTCAGTTGATTAACTTGGATTTGGCTGAATTTTATATCAAGGAAGCCCTTGAGATTGATCCTGACAACAGGGATGTGAAGCTGGAGTACAAGGTTTTGAAGGAAAAGATGAAGGAGCTGGAATTAAAAGAGGAGAAAGTTGAAGGCCAACTAAAGGAGATGGAATCAGAAAAGAAACATTTGGAAAGCCGAGTGAAAGAGCTCCGGTTAAAAGAAAAACAACTTAAAGACCAGGTGGAAGAGTTTCAATCAAAAAAAGAGGAATTCGAAAGCCGAGTGAAGGATGTTGAATCAAAGCCAAATGATTTTGATGGACAACTGAAGTAGCCTGAGTTAAGAGAAAAATATGAAGCATTCATATTACCATTTGATAAAGAATTCAAACCTTCCCCAAAAGCATCTACCACTGATGCTATTGATGAACAGAATATGGTCACCGAGGTGGTGAGGAGGCTGTTCTATTACTTGATCCAGGTTCCGAGATATGATGATGTTGAAACAGATGCAGTGGAGTCTGTTGATTCTGATGTGATGGAAGGCAACGAGTCTAAGTCTAAAGATCATGAAAT
This sequence comes from Cicer cuneatum, assembly GCA_037974295.1. NCBI lineage: Eukaryota > Viridiplantae > Streptophyta > Magnoliopsida > Fabales > Fabaceae > Cicer > Cicer cuneatum. Next base: position 34,584,817 of record JBBPBO010000005.1, on the reverse strand, counting down.
TGTGGAGAGCATAAATGTTAACGGTGTAGATGTTCTTTTGGATGAGAAGAACGAAATTGCTGTTAATGTTGATGGAGTCTGTGATGATGTAGATCTGAAGGAATTTGCAGTTGAAGATACTAAAAAATAGTTTAGAGAACTCAGCGGTTGAGTCTGTTTCTGACACGGTTGTTGAGAATGGTGCTAGCAGTAAAATTGAAAGAGAAATAATTTCAGTGGAAGAAGAGTTTGAGCAGCTGAAATGTTCAAGAAAAGGATTAACATCAGTGGAAGGATTAGATCATCTTCAAGTACTTGGACTAAACAATTTGGAAGAGGAAAATAAGAGCCTTGCAAACAAACGTGCTGAACAGACTTTGGAAATAAAGTCTTCAAAAGCATTGATTGAAAAGTTACAACAAATGGGAATTGGCTGATGCTGAGAATGAATTTAAGTTGCTCAAATCTGTTGCCTCATCTTCAGGAAAAGTGTTGGAAGCTGGTGACAGCAAGTAGATTCGAAGAATTAAGAAGATTACTAGATGTAGAATCACTTAGAAACTTGAATTAAGGAAAAATGTTGGAAACAGATAACGTTCTCCGTTTCAGTGTTAGAAAACAGATAACGTTCTTCATATTGTAATTTTGTGTAATTCAATTTTTAACAATAAGTGTATGTTATGACTAACTAATTAATCTCTTAATTAGTTAGTTATACAGTTAGAGGACAGTTAATTAGTTAGAATAAATCATGTGTATATAGCACAATACATTCAATCAATAATAAGTGAATTCATTCCATTCTCATCAATCTTCTTGAGTTTACTTCCATTGTGAGCAATAACTTGAAAAATTGCAGATGAAATTGCAGTATCATACTATGTTATTGGGGTAAGAGGTGTTGCCATAAATTTAAGAGTCACATATAAATAGTTTGTTTTGGTCTATAGTGTGATGTTTCATATGTATGTGTAAGTTAAGACTTTATGAGTATATTGATAACATGGAGTTATAAATGGTTGTTTGGCGTGTATGTGTTGAATTTTTAATTCTCAAATTTTTAATTGTTTGACAATAAAGTAGAAAAATAATCCCTACATTATTTTGTATAAAAATCGTGTTTTCAACATTGGACAAAGGATGAAGGTCAATATGTTATTGTACAATCTTTATAATTAATATTTCACATCAATTATTAAGCTAATCAAACCACTCCCAATCTTGAGATATTTTTGTTGAAGATGATGTTGTGGTTGAAGATGGGTCGTTTGAGCCTTCTGTTCCATTATCAAAGTTTTCCCGATGAGTTGTTTCTGTAACAGTATCCCCAATTTGGCTAAAAGGGTTGGAGTTTCTAGCCTTCAGAGAATCTAATATATCCACAAGGCCCTGCACCCGGCGCACCTGTAGAAGGATGGAAAAGCTTGTGTTCAAAAGCATATTTAAATATCCATAAAATTGCAATTTTAAGAAGCAGTGAAGAACTATATCCTTTCAATCCATGCAAATGAAAACAAAATTTTTTTTTGAATAATTGAATCAGTCTCTTGTAAATGTAAGATAAAACTGTCTACAATATACGGGATTGGATCCTCTCCAGTTAATGGAGTCCAGTCCAAAACTAAATGGTGGGGGCTATGAAAAACTAAATGTTGTCAATCTCATGTAGCAGCGCGCAGCGCCAAACCCTAAAAATGGGATAGCGGGATGACTGCTATTGCGAAGGCCAAAAAACATATATAAACTAAACATAAAATACAAACAATATACAAAAATACTAAAAAAATAGCAAAATACACAAAATTAAAGGGGTAATATCATACTTAATAACCAAAATCCAACATCAAAATCAAGTTCTAATAGTAATCAACAAAACAGAGAACAGAGCAAAAGAAACAAAGCAAACAAAACAGAGTCACAAAAAGAATGAAAACAACATAGCAAGAACATAACGATGTTCAACAAAGCAAGAATGGAACAGAACGATGCTGAACGGAGCAAGAAAATAATGAATTGACAGAGCAAGAATGATTGCAACGGAGCAAGAACGATTGGAACGGAGCAAGAACAAAACAAAGGAAGAACGAAAATGGTTTCTTTTTCACGGGGGTTTATAATAATAAAAAATTAGGGCTTAAGTGGGTGTGAAATGACCTAGATACCCTTAATGAAGAATAAAAAAAAACTTGTGTTTTTGAAAAAGCCCTAGAGTAGGTCCGATAGCAAGCTGGGTTGAGATAGCGGGATTCGCGGCCGGAAGTGCCGCTACTCTTAACGTGTTTTTCCGGTCGGTGGCGTCGCGGCCAGCCCCCTGATGCACCGGGATAGTGGAATTAGGCCAAGATTGACAACATAGGGTGGGGGATTTAAATATCAAAAATAGAAGTTGAGGATGTGGATTATTCAACATAAGGGAATTTCATCGGAGAGAATCATTTCCCATAATGTATGCACAATGGATCAGATGTCTCCCAAATATTTCATGTTTTGACTCTGACGCACATATTATCACTAGCTAGTAATAATCCACTGTGGTAACTGGTAATAAGGAGTAAGGATAAGTGTATGTTTCAGTGATTTTAAATGAATTTGATTTGGTAAGGTTAATTTGGTTTAAATTGAAGTTGAAGTAAAATGATATATGTTTTGCTGTTTTTATTCTAAAGAAGTTTGATGTAAAACTCATAAATTTTTTGATCCAATGTAGAAATTATTTTCCATTACTTCTAACAAAATCAAGATTTGGTGGCAAACTCAACTGATTTATAATTTAACTAAACATACAAAACTCACTGTTAAATGTGCATTAACTAGTCTAACCTAGGTCATAAAGGTGGGAGGAGAAAGACCATTGCGCACTGGTGAGTGATCTAACATACACAAGACGTGGATAGATAGAGAGGAGAGGATATAATGTTAGCTTGGCAATTGGGGTGGAGTGATGAGGAGGTCGATGGTTCAATCCTTACCCCAAACATTATACTACCAATGCTTTTATATTTTCCGTTTTAAAAAAAAAAAACGAGACATGGATAGAAACGAGGAAAAACCTATGATGATAAGACAAAAAATTCAGAAAAAATATAGGACAAATTAAATTTCCAGAGATAAAAAAATATGACATAGTAAGTAATAGATAATTGAACTTTAAGTACCCATAGAGATAAGTTTGAAGGATAAAGATAGTGACTGTTAAACAAACTATATTGCCAGCATTATTAAACTTCTGGTTGGTACTACAATGACCACCTATTGATGTACCATATAATGCTCACAACCATGCAAAAATACTGTTTTTTTGGGTGGAGTGTGCAAAAGCATTTTAAAATCCATAGCAGAAAATGAACGCAACAGCTAGTATCCTAGTGAGCCTAATACTTGCCACTTCTATCATATTTTAATTTTATGATATATATATATATATATATATATATATATATATAAACAGGACTGCAGTACACTCATTCCTAAGAAACATATTAACATGGCCAACTATTGTTGTCTTGCCCACACCATCCTAGAAGAAAAAAAATATTTGACCGACAAGTGGTCATTGACATTTTCAGAAATTTCCCAGACCATGAATTTTGTGAACATACCAAACCCACATTGTAACTAATCTTAATAAAACTTCGTGAAATATCCGACATTCTTAAAGAGAAAAGAAAAAGAAGGAACTGAATAAAAATCAGAACAATGTCATAAATTAGATGATTGATCACTGATAAAGATATCAGTCAGATGATTGACCACTGACCACATTATCAGTGATCTAATTTCTGCAAACTGTGTTCTAACTTATAAGCTTAGATTGAAATTTACCTCAGCTATTGGCCACAACTAACCAACAGACAGAAAAGATTGCACAAAATAAACTAAAATAAACCAAAAAACAAACACTTGTACTTAGAACCTTCAATGACATAAAAACTACCTCAGCTTTTCTCTGCGACTTTGCTTCACCTTCGGCCTCAACACCATCCAGTTTCAGCAATTGACTCATAAGCAACTCTGTCAACACAAGAAGTTCTTTCTCAGAAGACTTGTTCCCAGCATTGATAGCCACTTCCAAGGCCGCAACCTGAAAATTTCCAATAATCAATATGATCATTTCCCAGTTAATATGTTTATACTATGAGTAGAATAGTTATATATTTTAAAAACATGTTCACCTTATCAGAGAGTTTGTCCACCTCAGCTTTGACCCCATTAATAGCTTCCGAAGCTTTAGAAATCTCATTGAGTTTTCTGGTTTCCTCAAGTTTCTTTTCTTTGCTAGCAGCACGCTCCATAAGCAAAAGCTTTGACTTGTCCTTCACACCTTCCAGCTGCAATTTCTCATTATCACCCTTTTCTATTCCTCTGAAGAAAAGTCGTTGTTCTTCGGGCTCTAAACCAGTTTTATGTACAAGTAATTTCTTTATATCCCCTGTTATTGTAAACAAAAACAAGATAAACACACATATATATGACAAGATGTGACTTTGTTAAAAGAACATTAAGTTGTGGCTATAAGATGCAACTTTGTCAAAACTATTACTATCTCCATTTCTTTTTATAAGAGACATTTGGGTCAACAAAAGTTGATGTTTTTGGCAAATACATCAACTTTTGCTAACCCAAATGTCTCTTATAAAAGGAACAGAGGGAATATTAAATAACAATGCAGAAATTTTGTCCCATTGAACTATGATCCTCCTATCCTACAAGACCCTTCTAGTAATCTCAAAATCCAAACATTAAAAGTTACACTAATCAAGTAAATAATTTGAAAACATGGTGTTGCAGCCTATGGAGGATGGCGGATTTTGGCAGCCAGCAAAAAATCCGCCATATAAACATGGTGTTGCAGCTTATGGCAGAAACATGGCAGATATAATAGGTGTTTCGACCTATGGCGACCGGCACAAATCCGCCATGATTTAACGCCATAGAGAAAATTTGACAACATTGCACTTAAATAAATAACTAACTCTAAAGGTCATGTATAGTTGTACACCTATGTAGTACTACCAACACTTCATATTGAAGACGTATTCATTGTCCGGTGTCTAATATTTATCAGTGTCCAACATCGACACATTTAATTACATTTAATCATTATTAGTTTCTCAAATTATTATTGGTGTAGTGTCTGTGCCTGGTGTCCATGTCAATGCTTCATACATGCACACTACTTAATGTAAAAAAACTGAACATTTTCCTTCGTTTTCTTCTACTTCGAAAAAGGTTCAGTGCTCTTCAGACACTAAAACTAAAACAGTTTTTATGAGCAACACCACAATCTCTTTATCAAACTTGATTCCAACAATTTCTAATCTTAAGTCTATCCAATATAATAGTACAACGGAAACTAAAGTTTGAAAGTTGAAACAATCGAATCCGAAAATAATCGAAGAGGATTTTGTGGAGTGAAAGAGAAGAAATATTACCGAAAGTTGATTGGGCTGGGAGATGAATCACGTGAAGAGATGAACCATAAGAAACGTTGATCTTGATGGTGGGTCCACCAATTCCGTCGCTCTCGGATGTACTGCCGTGCTTCGGGTCCGGCGAGATATTGACGGACTGTGCCGACGGCGAGGCGCCGGCAGTGTCTGAGGGGTTGTTCATGAAAAGAGGCAGTTTAGTAAAACGCAAAGAAACGGCGCGTTTTGTGAATGGGAAAAGAATGGTTGGTTTTGTTATGGGAGTTGTGATATAGTACAGTTGACTGAGATTGACCCAAGGCACTAGTTGGTTTTTGAATTTGTGATTGGAGGACTCAAATTACAAATACCGTTTTTATGCAATAAAAATATCTTTACTATTCATTTTGATCAGATATAACTTTTACCATTTTGCTACCCACACCCCACTTTTTACTATCCACACCCCTCAAAATTTTTTTTAAAAACAAAATACTCAAAATTCTCTTGTCTATTTATAATATTCTTCAAACTCATTTATCTCTTCATCACCATTCTTAACCTCATAACTCACATATCACAAAATCATCCATAACTCACATATCACAAAATCATTCATAACTCACCTATCATAACTCATTATCATTCAAAATTCACAACACTCACTCATAACTTACACCTCATTAGTCTTTTATTCACATTGTGGTTAAAGTGACCCAACAAGGTATATTTATTGTTCTGTTTTTGAGTTTGTTTTTTCTTTCAAAATTTGGGGATTGTACATGAACTTAGTTCACGTACGTTGTAACCTTACGTGAACTGAGTTCACGTACGTTATTAAATTTAAGAAATCCTAGGCAGTACGTGAACTCAGTTCACGTAAGCCTACGTGAATTAAGATTGCGTAATTAATGGAGTTAAGGAATTCTCATGAGATACGTGAACTGAAATCACATATGCTTACGTGAACTGAACTCACGTATGCCTACGTGAACTGAGTTCACGTACACTTACGTGAATTGAATTCAAGTAAACGTATGTGAATTCAATTCACGTAAGTGTACATGAACTCAGTTCATGTAGGAGCATATTTCTGAATATTTTATATGTTTTTTTTATGCAGATAAATGGACCAATGGGGAGACAACAGTGACGAAATGTATGAAGGTTTGGAACCTGATTTTGATGCAATGAATATTGGTGTTGAACCCGAAATTGAAGACGCTATGAATGACGGAGTTGAACCTGTTATGGTTGATTTGACCGATGTGTTTACCACCAGCATGATGTTTGATACACGACATGATTTATTGAAATGGGCTAGAAATGTTGGAAGGGAAAATGGAATTGTCGTTGTCAGTTTTATATCTGAAAATGCGACGGCACGACCAAGAACAAAGACAAAATTAAATCTTGGTTGTGAAAGAAGCGGTAAATATAGACCTTGAAAGAATTATAAACCTACGAGAAGTACTTGGACTAGAAAATGTGAATGTCCATTTAAATTGAGAGGAACACGTGTTGGTGACAGATGTTATCTGCATGTAATATCTGGTCTCCATAACCACGAATTAGCCAAAAAACTGATTGGTCATTCTTTCTTCAGCTGATTGTCTCGTGAAGAGAAAAATGTACTTGGTGATATGTCGAAGAATATGGTAAAACCAAGAAACATATTGATGACACTAAAAGATTGTAATGTTGAAAGTTTGACGACAATAAAACAAGTTTACAATGCACGTCAAGCATATCGTTCATCACTTAGAGGTAATAGAACATAAATGCAACATCTTTTGACATTGATGGAACACGATAAATACTGTTGGAACCAAGTTGGTTCTATACTTAGAATTTTGATGTTTACAAAAATACTTTTATGTAATCTTATTTTTGACTTAGAATAATAATGAAAAATGCCACCAAAAGATGACATCACCAGAGGCAGAATATGACGTCACCAGAAGATAAAATCAGAAGCAGAAGATGAGGACACTAGAGGATAAAATCAGAGAATGACACCAGAGGATACACCTCCAGAAGATATCAGAGGATGTCATCAAAGGCAAAACATCAAAGGACAAATAACATCATCAGAGGATATCTTTCTTGGTCCAGATCAGAAGGAAGCAGAGTCCAGAAGGAGACCTGGTCTAGACCAAAAGGAAGCTTGTCAGAGGGAGACTTGGTCCAGACCAAAAGGAAAAATAAGTCAAACTTGGTCCAGACTTAATCCTGACCAGAAGATAGCTTGGTCGTGAATATAAGATTTAATCTAGAATTGATCCAGATCAGAGGATAAATGTCCAGATTAAAAGATCAATGGTCCAGATTAAAATATCATAAGTCCAGATTTAATTCAGATTCAATCCAGACTCAGTCTAGACTTGGTCCAGATCAGAGGGTAAATGTTCAGATTAAAAGATCAATAGTCCAGGTTAAAGCATCATGATCCAGTGTTGGCCGAGATCAGAGGATCACAGAATAGGCGCATATCAGATTACATAGTCCAGAGTTGGTCGAGATTAGAGGATCATACAGTCCATATTTTAATCATGATAAAAATCAGTGAAGACTTGATTAAAATTCGAAAAAAGACTTGATTAAATTTTGATAGAAATTTGATCAAATTATTAAGGGGATTTGATACAAAAATAAATTGAAGTCTTGGAGGGAATTTAAAAGCAATTGGAGGGAAGAAAGATGCGGTCCAGAATTAAACAAGAACAGGATTGACCAAAGTTATTTTCAGAACAAATCTGAAGCAAAAAGGTTCGGATCAAGCATAAAGCTCAAACTCGATTGGCCAAGTTATTTTTGCAAGAGAATCTAGACAGATACAACTCAAATTTGATCATGGAATAAACCCTAATTTTCATCTATAACAGGAGGCTCAAGGCAGAAGACTTTGTAATCGAAAATCAGTAAAAGAGTCATAAACTTCCAGAGGAAAACACTCGAGTTTTCAGTGAGGTTAATTGTGAGTATCAGCTTTCCAGAAGCAAGCACTCCTGTTTTTCGTTCCCTTGTGTCAGATCTATATTGTTGAAGTAGAGTCTACAATCTGAAGAGTCAGAAGAAGTAGCAGGTGACTTAGCAATTAGATTCAAGGTGTTGAAATCCCTTCTGCAATCTGGGGTTGTCAGATTGGTAGAAGAAGACTTGACTTGTGAAGTCAAGGTGTTGTGTTCCTCAAAAGTCTAGGATTGTTAGACTGTTTGGGAAGACTGACTTGGAGGGTCAGTAGTGCTGTTGTAATTCAAAGGTTTTGAATTAGTGGAAAAATCCTTCAAGGTGAAGGGACTAGATGTAGCCTAGTTAATGGTGAACCAGGATAAATCTTTGTGTTGATTATTATACTTTATCTGCTGCTAATTATGTTTTCTTATACATCAGATTTTAAATAATCATCAAAAACAGAAAAAGAATTCAAGTATTACAAACACAATTCAACCCCCTTCTCGTGTTTGCACCTTCAAATACGTCTATCGATATAGGAAGGTTGATGGTTCAGATGAGTTGAGGGACATTTTGGGTCCATCCAGACACTATCACTCTTTAAATAATTTTCACATAGTATTGATTATGGATAACACGTACATGACCTGTAGGTATCGAATGTCATTACTTGAGATTATTGGTGTTACATCTACTGAAATGACATTTTGCGTGAGATTTGTATGTCTATAGTCTGAGCGTGCTGATAATTTTGCGTGGGCACTACAAATGATGAAAGAACAAATTACAAGTGGTGAAGTTCAAGTCATCGTTACTGATAAAGACATTGCTTTGATGAATGCAATTCAATATGTTTTTCCAAAAGCAGTCAATTTATTATGCTTGTTTATGTATGCGAAAATGTCGATGCGAAATGCAAGATGATTGTGTTTCCAAAAAAGAAGCAGGTGCAAATAATGGAGGCATGGGAGGCTCTTGTTTACCGTTATAATGAGGCTCAGTACTACATGAAGTTGTCTACTTTTCAAGGAATTTGTAGTGGTTGTTCTATTTTTTATGATTATGTACATTGAGTAGTGGTTAATTCATCACAAGGAAAGATTGTTAAGGCGTGGACAAATATGAAGGTGCAACACAAGAAGGGGGTTGAATTGTGTTTGACAAACTTTAATTCTTTTTGCTAATTAGTTGAATAATGAGCAATCAGAGTAAATAAGTAGTGGATAATAAAAGTTAACACCTCGAGTTTATACTGATTCACTTTTAACTAGGCTACATCCAATCCCTTCCTTCAGAAGGCCTTTTCACTAATTCAAACTCCTTTGAATTACAACACCATTAACCCTTCAAGCCAGTCTTCCCAAACAGCCTGACAACCCTAGACTTTTGAGGAACAACAACACCTTGACTATACTAGCCAAGTCTTCTCAAACAGTCTGTCAACCCCAGACTTTTGAGGAACTTCACAACCTTAAACGTACAAGCTAAGTCTTTTTCTAACAACCCGACAACCCCAGATTTTAGAAGGAACTTCAACACTATAGGATTTTATACAAGGGATCGAAATTAAAACTGAGTACTACTTCTGGAAAGTTGATACTCACAATAAGCTTAACTTGAACTTGAGTGTTTGCTTCTGAAAAATTTATGATGACAATCAACCTCACACTCTAAGAAAAGAACACTTTAGAAAATATTTATCTTTTAAGCAAGTGTTTCTCTCCTTTGAACTCTTTTAATACTTAGAAATTTTTGCTTGAGTTCTTCTATTTTTCCATACGTTATTCTTCAGCATTAAGCCTCTATTTATAGTTGAAATTAGAGCTTCACTTTGATTTGTTGTTTTACTTCTGGAGTGTATTTCAATTGATTCTATTTTGAGAATATTCTGGAGTATTTTGCTCAGATTATGTTTCTGAAGTCTTTTGCTCTAATTCTGTTTTGATCATTTTTCTCAGATTCTGTTTTGAGCATACTTTTAGCTAGATTATGTTTCTGGAGTCTTTTGCTCCGATTCTGTTTTGAGCATTTTGCTCAGATTCTGTTTTGAGCATACTTTCAGCTTCTAATGATGTAACTTTTGATTTCTGCCTCTAATGAAATCCTCTGGAATTATCCTCGGACGAGATCCTCTGATTGTATCATCTAATGGGAACTTATGATTATATCCTCCGATGGGATCTTCTTATGATATCCTATGACAGGTTCCTCTGATGATATCCTTCGGTGATATCCTCTAGTGATATTCTCTAATGATATCCTCCGGTGATATCCTCTGGTGATATTCTCTGATGATATCCTCTAATGATATCCTCTAGTGATATCCTCTGGTGACCATCGTCTGGTGATCATCCTCTGCTGACTTCATCCTGCTTCTGATTTGTATCTTCTGGTGACATTTTTCATTCTTCTTCTAAGTCAAATATGTTATTTTCATAAAATACTTTTGTTAACATCAAAACTTTAAGTGAAAGAACCAACTTGGTTCCAACAAAATAGAATTATGCATATTGGGAACACCACAACACAAAGGGTTGAGTCAACATATTGGATTTTGAAAAGGATATTACAAGACAATATTGGTGATATATGCAGTGTTTGGGAAACCATCAATAGCATGATTGTATTACAACACAGTGAGATAATAACATCATTTGAAAAAAGCATCATTCAAAAGGTGCATCGACATAGTAATAGATTGTATGCATATTTGCGTGGTGTTATGTCCAAAAATGCAATAGATCATATTGCAGCAGAGTATAATCGCGTGAAATATGTAGGTATAGTATGATCCCACGTTCCATTCCGTTAGACGCTATTCATGTTTGGTGGAGTAAATTAACTTTTCATGATGATGGATCGAGTAAACCTTCAGAGTTATCTGTGAAACATGAAATAAATGTGACAATGAAAAAGTTTAATGAACTTGATGTACCTGACAAAATTGCACTGAAAGGTAAATTACGAGAGATCGTGTATCCATCCACTACGTCGATGTGTCCACCTGTTGACAAGGTTAAAACAAAGGGCGCAACAAAAAAGGCAAACGTTGAAGGTGCAAACACGAGAAAGGGGGGTTGAATTGTGTTTGAATAACTTGAATACTTTTTCTGTTTTTGCAGTTTTATAACAAAATCTGATGTATGAATAAAACAGAGTTAGCAACGGATGTAAAGTAAATATAGAAACACATAATTTTATACTGGTTCACCGTTAACGAGGCTACGTCCAGTCCCTTCACTTTGAAGGATTTCACTAATTCAAAACCTTGAATTACAACAATACCACTGATCTTCCAAGTCAGTCTTCTCAAACAGTCTAACAATCCTAGAGTTTTGAGGAAAAGAACCTTGAATCTAACTGCTAAGTAATCTGCTACTCCTTCTGACTCCTTCTGATTGTAGACTCTACTTCAACAACTTAGATCTAACACAAGGGAACAAACACTTAGAGTACTTGCTTCTGGAAAGCTGATACTCATAATTGACCTCACTGAAAACTCAAGTATTTTGCTTTTGGAAGTGTATGACTCTCAAGTATTTTCGATGTTGAGTCTTCAGTCTTGAGCCTCCTTTTATAGATGAAGATTAGGGTCTCTTCCATGATTAAATTCGAGCTGTATCTTGCCAGATACTCTTGCAAAAATAACTTGGCCAATCGGGTTTCACTTAAATAAAAAACGCTCGAGATATGCATTCGAAAATAACTTTGGCCAATCATGTTCCTGATTAATTCTGAACCAAATCTTTCTTCCCGCCAATAGCTTCCTAACTCCCATACGAATTCAATTTATTTTTGTATCAAATCCTTTTAATACTTTGATCAAATTTAATCAAGTTTCCACTGATTATCATAATGATTAAATCTGGACCATTTGATCTTCAAATCTCGTCCACATCTGGACCATACAATCTGATCTGCTGTGATCCTCTGATCTCGGCCAACCCTGGACCATACTTTATGATCTTCTGATCTCGACCACTCTGGACTTGCAATCTGATATGCTGTGATCCTCTGATCTCAGCCAATATTGGACCACACGTTCTGATCTTCTGATCTCGACCACTCTGGACTTGCAATCTAATCTACTGTGATCCTCTGATCTCGGTTAATACTGGACCACACGTTCTGATCTTCTGATCTCGGCCAACACTGGGCCATATGGTCTGATCTTCTGATCTCAGCCAACATTGGGCCATATGCTTAAATATGTACCATTGATCTGAACCTTTTCCCTCTGATCTGGACCAATTCTGGACTGGGTCTGGATTGAACTGAAATTAAATCTGGACATAGGATATTTTAATCTGGACATTTACCTTATGATCTGGATCAGTTCTGGATTAAATCTGGATATCATTTCTTCTGGTCTGGACTTAGTTTCATACTCTGAACCATGCTATCTTCTGGTCTGGGCCAAATCTGGATTAAATCTCTTGTTTTGGACCAAATTAATTTATGCTCTGATTAAGTCTGGATCAAGTCTGGACTGATTATCATTTCACGACCAGGCTATCTTCTGGTCAAAATTAATTTTGGACCATGTTTGACTTATGATACCTTCTGGTCTGGAACAAGTCTCCCTCTAGCAGGCTTCCTTCTGGTCTGGTCCAGGTCTCCTTCTGGACTCTCCTTCCTTCTTATCTGGGCCAGGAAAGATATCCTCTGATGGTGTTTTGACATCCTGGTGTATCCTCTGGTGCCTTCAGGATGCATCCTCTGGTACCTTCTGGATGAATTATCTGGTATCTTTTGGAGGTGTATCCTCTGGTATGATTTTATCCTCTGGTAATTCATCTTCTGCCTCTGGTAACTTCATCTTCTGGTGGCATTTAATATAATGTAAGGTGTCAAAACGAGGTAAATCAACCACACGTGATCCATCTTGGTGGGAGTATGTGGATGCAAGTGTTCAATGTAGTGGCACAAATGCATGTAGCACTATAACATCTAGTAAAGTACAACAACCTCGACCATCAGTTAGCAATGTTCAACAACCAAGAGTTCTTCTCTTCAACGATTGGTTGCCAGTTGAAATTCATTAATTGATATATGACATTATTGATGTCGGCGAAGATGGTAATTGTAGATATCGTGCAGTTGCAGGTTTACTTGGAATAGGTGAGAACTCTTGGGCATTCATTCGTCAACAGCCATCAACACTGTGTGGTAGAGCTTCAAGAGTTCATGTCTCATTATGAGATAATATATGGTGGAGCAAATTTTGTTGAAAAACTTATACACAGTGTAATGTTGAACAAGTTGCAACTATGGATAATTGGATGTCACTTCCATATATGAGATATGTGTTGCTTCGGAATTTAACTTGGTTTTTGTCGCAATATCACTTAACCAATCGCAAACATTTTTTTCACTTAGAAATCTACCACCAACATCTATATCAAATCATCGTATGATTGTTATTGCATTTGTTAAGAACCGTCATTTCGTACATGTATTAATTGTGATATTTAATTTTATTTTATCAACTTTTTTTTATAGTTTAATAAATTATTGATTTTAATAGGTTTACTTAAAGCCAGATTCTCCTATACCACCAACAAATAATTTGTGGAAAAAATATTGCACTGAAGAAGCACGACAATAAGAGTTTATTTACAATGGTCGCATGCAACATTGGTTGCATATGTTTCCACGAACTATAAATGAAGCTATTGTAAACTTAATAGTTGATATTTAATATTGTATGAATTCAAATATAACAACCAGCAATGCATCAATAGTATGATATTTAATATTGCAAACCGTCAAAATCACTATTACAAAAATCCAAAATATTCCAAAAATAATACATATCCAAAATAATGTCTAAGTCTTTCTATGTCTCCGTCGATATGGTACTATGTTCTTCCAATCTCTACCACCACCCCTCTAAGTTCACAACATCAAAATTAACTCATTAATGAGTGCGATGTCATCAGGTAATACTAGTTGCCGATCAAAAAGCTATTCTGCAATTTGTATTGATCGACGCTGCATTAAAAAATACATTAATTAGTTTAGTTAAAAAAATAGATGACTAATTAATTTAGTTATGCCATAAATTTGAATTAATTTACCGTTATTTCAATTGAATCATCATCGTCGTAGGCAGGTTCTGAAACCGAAGGAGCTACATGGACTAGTTCTCTAAGAATGATGTATGGATGAGAAATTCGGTGAAACCACTCCATGTAATCGTTCGCGCAGTCTGCAAGTCCTTGTACAATCGCGCCAGCATCAATTACATGCACAACATATGGCGTAAACATGATGTTCATTTCCTCTAGTGTGGTCGTCTGACCTACTATCTCCAAAGAAGAACCAGGAATAGTTTGAACATGTCTGTATTGACGCAATACCCTTTCTGGCAGATGAGCATATGTAACACCCCGAATTTTTTGATCCAATATGTTACTTAAAAATACTTTTAGAAAAATTTACGACAATTTTTTTGGTAAGAATATCTAACATTTTTTCCATTCAAATAATTATTAACAATCACGTTTATTTAATATTATTAAAAAATATTTATTCAAAGCTAAAACAAAGAAAAATCAATTATTCCTAATAGAAGGGAACCCACTTCCGTATTTCTAGAATTTGAGTGCATTTTAAAGTTTGGTGACAAAAGATTTAAAAATAGACTTGAAATATCGCGACAATTCTATTATTACATAATTGTCTTGAAACCCATTTTTACCCCACGTTCGCCGCATGTTAATACTCATCAACTACTCTTGTATCTCCTGAAACTAGTTAGTACCTAAAATGTTATTGTAAGAGTCAATTTTTTTCCATCATCGATTTCAAACCAGAGTTAAACATATAGAAGAATAACACAAGACATATAAAAGTAAAAATTTCCAATTTAAAAGAAAAAAATGCGCAAATCGGTAAATTGTATATCAAAAACATATCTATCATGCATGCCCCTAAAACTATATGATCCGGATATAAACCTGCCACTAAGACAACTTCCACACAGAAGATCACCCAAACCAATGGGGAAAACAAACCTGCCACTAAGGAAACTTCCATGCATATACCATAACATGATGATATATTATCAAATAGATATATTACCACACAACCCACTAAGAATCATGTCATATGCATTCAAAATCACTTTTTAAAAATCATCATCTTATTCACATATCACTTAGATCACATACCACACATCCATATCATGAGTGTCACATATTCATGGACAAATAATCATAAAAATTATAACTTTCACCATATACACATAAAAATTGAAAACTTGATATCATATACACCAGAAAAATGAGCTCTTTAACATATATAACAAGAAAATCCAAACTCCAACTCATATACATCATCAAAGTTAAAACTTTATCACATATAACATACAAATTCAACCTTTATTTCATATACATCATAAAAACTAAAACTTCATTACCTAAAACATAAAAATGCATACTTTACTTCATATTTTTCATAAAAATTAAAACTTCATCATATATAAC
Source organism: Cicer cuneatum (assembly GCA_037974295.1). Taxonomy (NCBI): domain Eukaryota; kingdom Viridiplantae; phylum Streptophyta; class Magnoliopsida; order Fabales; family Fabaceae; genus Cicer; species Cicer cuneatum. The sequence goes on along the minus strand of JBBPBO010000005.1, from coordinate 34,568,985 downwards.
ATAAAAAGTCCATACTTTACTTCTAAAAAAAGTCGTATATTATATATTGACTCAACGCAAAGGATCGGGGTTTCATTATTTTAATTCATTAGTCTACATTTTATTCCTTTCAAAAAGCAAGCGATCACAATTATTAATTTCATGTCATCCAACCAACAGTCTAACTATAATTTGTGTGGGGGAGAAACCCTTACCTTGGTCGCTTTTCTTCCTAGTACAAAGCTTTAAGCCCTCACGAAGTTGTTTACAAGAAAATAAATTCCAAGCTTTTGATGCACGAAGAAGAGGCGGTGTGAAAGTGATGGTGGCTAGGGTTTCGTTATTCCTTTCTGCTTATTATTACTGAGTATGGAAATATTGTGGACTTTAGGGAAAATTTAAAGTGGAGATTATTGGGTAGATAGTGTTGGGCTCAAATAAAGAATAGAAGGGAGAAAATATTATTATTATTTATTTATTTTTTTCTTAACCTTGATCATACAAAACCAAACCACAAACTCCTAGCCCAAATTTCTACTATGGGTTGGGTCACACCAAGCCACAAACACTTAGCCGAAATTCTTTTTGTTCTAAAAAAAACATCTATATATATATATATAAAACTTCTCCATTGATTAAATAATTCTTACTAATAATTTTATCAACTACAATAAGTCGAACAAGGCAAATAATTTTCACACATAAATTAATATTGAAATATATATATATATATATGTCATAATTATTTTAAATAATAAATTAAGAGGATGTTACAGCATACATCTGTGGCCCCCAGCGTATCCACCTTCTAAGTAATGAAACATCCTCAAATGGTTGTTTCACTTTATGCTCTTCGTAGGTTGTCCAACATATGTCATCAACTTCAATCTTGCAAGAGCTTTCCTAAATGGAACAACCAAACCCTTATCCCTCTTTGGCTTCCATCTAAGTGCTCTAGGGTTGTGGTCCACATATCTAGGAGAGATTTTACTGCAATCTACACATAATGTTGGGAAATGCTCGTAGACCCAAGCCTGAACATATAAAATAACATATCATTAGTTTAGAATTAATAATAGAAACTAAACAAAATAAACAATCATAGAGTTTACCTGTAAAAGTGTCAGATACCCTGAAACAGTTTTGGTCTGATGCGTACTCGCTTCTCGGAGATTGTCAAATAATTAAGCAAGAGCAGCAACACCCCATGCATATCCCCCACATGAATTGAGGTATCAGAAGCAGTCTAGATAGGCAACGCTTACTGCGAAGGCACTTTTGTTGCTTAAACTCAGCATAAGCAGCAACCTCATTGACTCTAAGAAGTTCAGCCAATATATCTGCACCTTTATCCTTATTAAATACATTAACAGTGAAGAATGCACCGCTATTGGGTATATGCAGCTGATAGCAGACATCGTCCAGAGTAATCGTCATCTCCCAAATGAGAAGATGGAAGCTGTTGGTGTCTCGATGCCACCTCTCTAAGAAAGCAGAAATGATCCCTTTGTCGATCATTTTGTAACTACATTTTAGCAACAAATATAAACCCGAGCTTTTAACCAATTGCTCAACCTCTTGATTTTCAATGACAACTTCTTTTTATTTTTATTTTTCGTTGCTAAAAACCTTTAACTCCCCACAATCCTGAAATAAATTAAGCGAAAAAATATAAGTTAACACACATTAGGATAACAACTATTAAAAAGTTAATTTGATCGAGAAAATTACCACACCATCCCAAAGTTGAGTCGCCACATGATCACCGAATGTTCTAAGGACAGGCCTGTCAACCGGCCCACCAGGATATCCATCTGCCTGAGGTTCATCTATGTGCTCTGGTTGAGCCTTTTCTTGTTGCTCTTCTTGTTGCTGTTGTAAGCGGTGTTGTTCCCTTCGTGCCCGCCTCTCTCGTTGCACTTCCTGCTGCTCCTTAACAAGTTGAGCTCGTGTAGCAGCGGTTGGTCTAACACGACGACCCTCATTATTGGAGGTACCCTTATCAGCAGTATCACTAATTATAACTCGACCTGCTCTCTCAGGAAACATAGTAAGCATCATATCTGCAAAACCACATCATAATCAAAGTCAGCAAGTCAAGATACCTACGTGAACTCAGCAAACCCGGAAACCTACGTGAACTCATCCAGCCCTGAAACCGATGTGAACTGAGTTCACGTACGTGAACTCAGCTAACCCAGAAAAATACGTGAACTGAGTTCACGTAGGTTTCTAAGTTTGATGGATTTGCTTAAGCGTATGTGAACTCAGTTAATGTGGGTTTCTAGGCTTGCTTCAAAAATCAGTTTCCCCAAAACAAGAATAAGAACAAGATTATGCAAACCTGATGTAAAAGAGAGGAAATGAGGATGATTGAAGATGTGGAAGTTGTTAAATATGGAGTAAGAATGAAAAGGGTGTGGGGAGAGAAAAAGATGAAATGAGAGGTTAGGGTTATAAATTTAATAAATAGACAAAGGCATTTTGTTTTTAAACTTTTATTTAGGGATGTGGGTAGTAAAAAGTGGACCGTGGATAGCAATATTGTAACTTTAATTGTAATTACGTCATGGAGTTAAAGTAGGAAATCCAAATACTCGTATTATCTCTAATAGTCTAAATCAAGATCATCCAATAGTGATATGTAATTTGTGATATGCGCTTTTACGTAGATTTTTTATGTTTTAAAATATTTAAAATAAGAATTTTGAATTTTGAATTTTTTTATCTCGATTCAATGTCACCAATACATTAATTATGTGTTCAGGATTGAACCCCGTCAATTGGAGTAGCTAATTGAAACCCAATGGATACCATCTACAAGATTATTATAGAGAATATATCTATTTGAAAAAAAAAATTGTACTTAAGCATGTACATTATTTGTAATTTGACCATATAAATACAATAAATGACAAAACATATTACAGTTGTCTTTAAACGAAATGATAAATATTACTAAAAACTCACACACCGAGGTCTCATGTTCAAATCTGAAACATGATGTTCAACATAACAATATCAATATTTATCCGTTGAATTAAGATATATAACATATTACAACTCAATTAAAATAAGATTAAAATTTTTTAAATCAATTCAAAAAATATTATAAATGATAGTTTTCAGCCAAATAAAAATATCTAAAATATGAAAAACAAACATATATTAAACTTAAAAAAGTAATATCGATCATAAAGTTGTATGTATAAATAATAAAGAAATAAAACAATAAAGTTGTATATATTAAAATAAACATAAAAAACAAATTATATCATAAAGTTGTATACAAATAATAGCACCTAATGTCACTACGCACGCATGTTTCGTTGATATTGAGTGTCACCTAATAGTGGTATCAGAGTCGAGGTTTAGTCCGTTCCTTGTATCGAAATTTTTGATGATAAGGGTGTTTAAGCTGCGTGTTCCTTTGATGTTGAGTGTTGCCTAATAGTGGTGTCAGAGTCTGGGTTTACCGACTCTTTATATTGAAAATCTTCTTTAAAAGGGTGTTCAAGCGCACATGCTCTTTTGATTTTGAGTGTCCAACGATAGAGCTTGAACAAAAATTCCGAGGGTGCTGAATTTTTAAAAGTATAATTGAAAAATTAAACATAATATTTTATGGGCTTAATGACCATACATTGCTAGTGGAAACGTTTTTAGACTAACAAGAAACACAAGTCATTGATTGAGTGATTATTTGATGATAGAAGTTATTATTGTGTAGTCGATGATGAAATCAACGGTTATCTATCACTATCAAAGTAAAATTAGTTTATAGCATATTGGTTTGATTCATTTTTTTGGAGAGGAAAAAATCTAAATGTCAGTTTGGTTGAACTTTTACAATTTTTCTCAGAAGATTCAAACCAATTGATGGAGAATATGTTGATTTGATTTAGTTGGATTGACATTTTTAAAAATTAAGACATTTATTTTAAAAAATCTTTTTTTTTTCAAACAATAGATTTTTAACTAAAGAAATAATTTTAAACATGTATTTGATAATTACTAAAACACATAGATACCAAATAATCATATATCAACAATTTAGTAAGAGAAGATGCAAAATTTTGATTTTATAAGTGACATGACTTACAAAGCATTCAAACCTTTAGAGATCAATTTCATTTAGGATATTCAGTTCTCTTCGGATTTTGTAGAATGAATCTCTAGGCAGTGGCTTTGTAAAAATATCTGCTAGTTGATTATGAGTGTCGACAAAAGTAACTTCAACATTGCCTTTGAACACATGATCTCTCATAAAATGATGACGTTTGTCGATATGTTTGGTCCGAGAATGCATGATTGGATTCTTAGTGATGTTGATAGCATTAGTGTTGTCACATTTCAGAGGGATACACCCGAGATCAAGTCTATAATCACATAGTTGTTGCTTAAGGCATAGGATCTGAGCACAGCAACTGCCTGCTGCTATGTATTCTGCCTCAGTAGTACTTATAGCCACACATGCTTGCTTCTTGCAAGACCATGATACTAGTGCATTTCCTAAAATGTGATAAGTGCCGCTTGTGCTCTTTCGATCTGTCTTACATCCTGCATAGTCAGAGTCAGAATAAACAATAAGATTGCATATGCTACCTTTTGGATACCATAGGCCAGCATTGGTCGTTCCTTTTAGATATTTCATTATTCTCTTCACTGCTACAAGATGTGATTCCTTCGGATCTGCTTGAAACCTTGCACACAAACAAACACTAAACATAATATCTGGTCGACTGGCCGTTAGATATAAGAGAGACCCAATCATACCTCTATACCTTGATATATCAATTGATTTACCAGTTTCTTCTTTATCAACATACATTCCATATCCCATAGGAGTAGCACTTTCTTTACTGCTGTCCATCTCAAATCTTTTTATTAATTCTTTACAATACTTTGCTTGATGAATAAAAATACCATTCTTAAGTTGCTTGATTTGAAGTACTAGGAAATTGTTTAATTTTCCCATCATGGACATTTCAAATTCTCCTTGCATTATTAATGAGAATTCTTCACACATTTCATTTTTGGTTGATCCAAATATGATATCATCCACGTAGACTTGAACAAGTAAAGTATGATCATTCGTTCTTTTAATGAATAAGGTTTTATCAACTTTACCTTTTTCAAATCCATGTTCACATAAAAATTTACTCAACCTATCATACCAAACTCTTGGAGCTTGTTTCAAACCATAAAGAACCTTCTTTAATTTGAAGACATGTGAAGGATTTTTGAAGTCTTCAAAGCCAGGTGGCTATTTGACATAGACTTCCTCATTTATATAGCCATTTAGGAATGCACTCTTGACATCCTTCTGAAACAGATCAAAGTCCATAGAGCAAGCATAAGCAAGTAGTAATTGGATTCCTTCTAATCTTGCTATCGGAGCAAATGTTTCATCAAAATCAATTCCTTCTTCTTGGTTGTATCCTTGAGCGACCTACCTTGCCTTGTTTTGAACAACTATTCCATTTTCATCTAATTTGTTTTTAAACACCCATTTGGTACCAATGATGTATTTATTTCCCGAATTTGGAACAAGTTCCCAAACTTTGTTTCTTTCAAACTGATTTAGTTCTTCGTGCATGGCAAGTATCCATTGATCATCTTTAAGGGCTTCACCTATTTTGGAAGGTTCTATTTGAGAGACAAATGCCATATTTAAGCAATCATCTTTGAGATTTAGCCATGTAGTGACTCCTTTGTTGATATCACCTATAATGTTGTCAATGGGGTGATCACGAGGGGTTCTCCATTCTCGAGGAAGATCAATGTGTTGATCTTTCTGTTCTATATTGATTTCATCCTTTTGAATTTTTTGATCAACTTGATTGTCTTTACTTATCTCATTACTTATAAAGTCATCATCATCACAAATAATTTTATCCTCTTTCGAGGGGTTAGATTCATCAAAAGACACATGTATAGGTTCTTCAACTATCAAAGTTCTTTTATTAAAAATTCTAAATGCTTTACTAGTTAAGGAATAACCAATAAAAATACCTTCATCGGCCTTTTCATCGAATTTGCTGAGATTATCGTTACCATTATTCAGCACAAAGCATTTGCATCCAAATAAGTGAAAATGAGAGATATTTGGTTTTCTTCCGTTATATAGTTCGTATGGAGTCTTCTTCAGCATTGGTCGGATTATTATTCTGTTGGATACGTAACATGTTGTGCTTACAGCATCTGCCTAAAAGTATTTCGGTAGACTTGAAAGTGATTTTGAAAGTGATTTTGTAATCTTTGTCACAAAGCTGGCTTATGCTTATGAGATTGTGCTTTAAACCTTTAACATAGAGGACATCTTCAATTGAAGGAGACAGAGAAATACCTGTTGGAACCAAGTTAGTTCTTGTAGTTAAAGTTTTGATGTTAACAAATGTATTTTATGAAAATCGTATTTTGACATATAAGAAGAATGAAAAATCAGAAGCATAAACCAGAAGATGACGTTACCAGAAGCAGAAATCAGAGAATGACGTCACTAGAAGCAGAAATCAGTGGATGATGTCACCAGAAGATGACGTCACCAGAAGCAGAAATTAGAGGATGACGTCACTAGAGGATGTTATCAGAGGATGATCACCAGAGGATGGTCACCAGAGAATATCATTATAGTATATAATTAGAGGTTTTCATCAGAGGAATCTGTCAGAGAAAAATGCTCAAAGCAGAATTGGAGCAAAAGACTCGAGAAACAGAATCTAGCTAAAAATATGCTCAAAATAGAATCTGAGAAAAATGCTTAAAACAGAATCTGAGAAAAATGCTCAAAACAGAATTGCAGCAAAAGACTCGAGAAACAGAATCTAGCTGAAAGTATGCTCAAAACAGAAGCGGAGCAAAATGCTCAAAACAGAATCGGAGCAAAAGACTCAAAACAGAATCTGAGCAAACTACTCCAGAATATTCTCAAAACAGATTAATCGAAATACACTCCAGAAGTAAAGCATCAGTGAAGCCCTAATTTCAACTATAAATAGAGGCTTAATGCTGAAGAATAAAGCATCGAAAAATAGAAGAACTCAAGCAAAAATTCAAAAGTATTAAGAGAGTTCAAAGGAGAGAAACACTTGCTTAAAAGATAAATATTTTCTAAGCGTTCTTTTCTTAGAGTGTGAAGCTGATCGTCATCATAAATTATTCAAAAGCAGACACTCTAGTTCACTTTAAGATTATCGTGAGTATCAACTTTCCAGAAGTAGTTACTCAGTTCTAATTTCAATCCCTTATATAAAATCCTATAGTGTTGAAGTTTCTTTTAAAATCTGGGGTTGTCAGGTTGTTAGAAAAAGACTTAGCTTGTAGGTTTAAGGTTGTGAAGGTTCTCAAAAGTCTGGGGTTGTCAGACTGTTTGAGAAGACTTGGCTGGAATAGTCAAGGTGTTGTTGTTCCTCAAAAGTCTGGGGTTGTCAGACTGTTTGAGAAGACTTGGCTAGTATAGTCAAGGTGTTGTTGTTCCTCAAAAGTCAGGGGTTGTCTTGGGAAGACTGGCTTGAAGGGTCAGTGGTGTTGTAATTCAAAGGAGTTTGAATAAGTGAAAAAGGCCTTCTGAAGGAAGGGACTTGACGTAGCCTAGTTAACGGTGAACCAGGATAAATTGATGTGTTCTTATGTTGTGATTATCTGCTGCTAAATCTGATTATTTATTCATCAAATAATTTGTATCAATTCAACATAACAGCAAAAGAATTCAAGTTTTGCAAACACAATTCAACCCCCCTTCTTGTTTTTGCACCTTCAATACCAACCTTTCCAATGCCCAAAATTTTTCCTTGGTTGTTATCTCCATAGATCACATAACCTTTTGACTCAAGAGTTAATGCTGAAAATTTAGTTTTGTCACCGGTCATGTGCTTTGAACATCCGCTATCTAAGTACCACATATTTGATGTACTTTGTGTGTATTCCTACAAAACAAGATGTATAGATTATTAGGTACCCAAAGTGCTTTGGGTCCTTGAACATTAGTACCTTTCTTGACCCACACGTAATGCCCTTGTGGAACACCAATGTTCCTAAAATGACAGGTATTAGGTGTGTGACCATTAAGACCATAGTAGAAACATGTTGGACTCTTTTTAAGAAAACATGGTTTCTTTTGAATAGTAATTTTGTTAGAATATTGATGATTCTTTTGAAAAACTATTACTTTCTCATATTTGGATTGGTTACTTGCTGTGACAAAGATAGTTTTACTAGTACTTGGTTTATCAAACTCTGAGTAACCAAGTCCACTTTTATCATTTGAATATCTTTGCATGTTAAGTATATTTTCCAATCCAATTTGTCCTTTTTCGTATCTTTCGATAACTCTATTCATTTGGACAATTCTAAAGGAAAGTGAGTCACACGTATTGCATGTAGAATTTTCTTTTTGTTTTTCAAAATCTAGTTGCATAGTGTCAATCTTTTCATTAAGAGATAAAATTTGTTTATTTTGATTCGACACTTTTTTGTACAAATTTCTACATTCCATAAGTAGTTCTTTTATAGCCTGTTGTGCATCATTATCTTCAACACATGAATCATCATTATTATAAAAAGTATTTTTACTACTAACCTCTTCTTCATCATCAGAATGGTGGGATGCCATCAAAGCAACGTTTGCGCATTCGTCATTTTCTGAATTTGAAGATGAACTTACTTCATTATTTTCCCATGCTATGTATGCCTTTTTGAACTCTTTCCTTTTGGTAGCATTCTTCTTGAAAATGTTAGGACATTATGCTTTTATGTGTCCTTGTTTCCCACTTTCAAAGCAAGTAAAATTTTGATTTGTAGTGGAAACATTTTTTTTTCTGAAGGTTTTCGTTCTCTTGAATGTTTTATCGTTTTGAAGAAATTTAATGAACTTTTTAACAAGGAGGGTGATGTTTTCATCTTCATCTGAATTTTCTTCATTCATCAATTCTTTTGATTCTATTTTTAATGCAATACTCTTTGTTTTCTTTTCTAAACTCTCATTCTTTTCCAATCTTTCAAGTTCTCTTTCATGCTCTTGTAATTTTCTGAAAAGTGCAGAGAGTGACATTTTAGATAAACTTTTCTTTTCAGAGATTGTTGTCACTATAGGCTGCCATGCTCTAATTAATGATCTTAGAACCTTTAGGTTCAATTCATCATTAGTGAAACTTTTGCCAAGTGCTGTCAGGTGATTTGTTAAGTGAGAGAATCTTTTCTGCATGTCTAGAATTGGTTCTCCTGGTTGCATCCGAAACATTTCTTATTCTTGAGACAAAGTGTTTAACTTTGAATGTTTTACCTCAATTGTTCCTTCGTGGGTTACTTCAAGAGTATCCCATATTTCTTTTGCTATTTTGCAGTGAGATATATGAAAGAATTCGTCCATTCCTAATGCTGATTCCACTATTTGTTAGAATAAGTTACAAGTCTAACACTAAGACTTCAGTTACAAATTCTTAACACTTTGCCTAAGATAGCACACCACTATCTTAGTTTACAAAACTTGAAGAACCTACACTAAGTTCTTCAAATAATACAATAACTTCAAATGATTTTGTGACTATGTTCTTAATTAAGAACAAGAATATAACACTAAGTATAGTGATAGTAATCAAGCATACTTTCAAGTACAACTGAGAACCTTTCTTAATGATATGAAATTGAAAAGCATGTACTTGAAAATATGAAAATAAAGCTTTAAAAGTTTTTGATATTTCAAAATATAGTGTTTAAGATTGGTAGGCAGATGTCATCGTCTGTCCATGAGGCTTTTATTTTTATTTCTTCTTTATTGTTGATGACGGTTGTTGGAATATATGGACCATTTTCTACAGCCTCCCATATGTCATCTCCTTGTGCTTCAAGGTATGCCTGCATACGTATTTTCCAAAAATCATAATGCTCCCCGACAAAGCAAGTTGGTTTGTTGTTGCTACCACCATCTCCAAAAATAGGTTGTGCGGAAGCCATGAATCGAGGAGCAAATTTCCAGAACCTGCTCTGATGCCAATTGTAAATACAGAGGCGCACCTAAGAGGGGGTGAATTAGGTGTTTAAATTTTTTTTTGGTTTTTTAGAGTTTTGTGAGTTATTTTACTAGTTGTGTTAAGTGTATGAAAGCTTTGTAAATGACTGATAGTAAAACACACAAAAATTTATCCTGGTTCCCCTTACAATCAAGGGTACATCCAGTCGTCTTGTACACCACAAGAGATTTTCCACTATTTGTTAGAATAAGTTATAAGTCTAACACTAAGACTTCAGTTACAAATTTTTAACACTTTGCCTAAGATAGCACACCACTATCTTAGTTTACAACACTTGAAGAACCTACACTAAGTTCTTCAAATAATACAATAACTTCAAATGATTTTGTGACTATGTTCTTAACTAAGAACAAGAATATAACACTAAGTATAATGATACTAATCAAGCACACTTTCAAGTACAACTGAGAACCTTTCTTAATGATATAAAATTGAAAAGCATGTACTTGAAAATATGAAAATAAAGCTTTAAAAGTTTTTGATATTTCAAAAAATAGTTCTAAGATTGGTAGGTAGATGTCATCAGTTAGAACTGAAGCTAGAGGTATTTATACTACATAGACAACACTTCAAATCAGTGGCAATTGTTCCCATAAGTTTTGATGAACTTATGCAATGATCCAGAACTGAAAAATTGCATTGTTACGAAGTTGTATTCGAATACAGCCTTAGTGTATTCGAATACGCTTCTGTAACGTTCAGTTTTTTTTTAAAATTTGAACTTCGTATTCGAATACGATACATCGTAGTCGAATACAAGTGTGATTTTTGCCACTGACTTGAGTTGTATTCGAATACGCGAAGCTGTAGTCGAATACAAAAGTTCAATTTTAGCTACTGACTTGACATCTGTATTCGGCTACGACACTCCGTATTCGAATACAGATATTCAGTTTTAGCTACTGACTTGCTATTTGTATTCGGCTATGACACTCCGTATTCAAATACAGATCTTCTATTTTAGCTCTTGACTTGCTATCTGTATTCGGCTACGATACTTCGTATTCGAATACAAATCTTCAGTTTTTGCTACTGACTTACTGTTTGTATTCAGCTATGAGAAGCTGTAGTCGAATACATCTTTGAATTTTGTCAAAAACTTTATTTTTAAATATTTGTTTATGCATTTAAATACGTAGAAAATAGTTTTAATGTATATGCTAAATATAGAAGGTTCTCATAATATTGTATTTGAAATGTAATTTGAATTATTATCAAGTACCTTAAGGCCTAAGTTACCTAATATGACTTGAAAGATGATTTTCCTTTGAGTTTGCATTTTGATAATTACACATAGTCTTTTGTCTTCATAAAAAATGTAGATCTTATTCTTTTTCACTTGATTCCAAGGATTGCACTCACTTCTCCAAGGTCTTTCATATCAAAGTTGTTACAAAACAATGATTTCATAATATTTACAACGTGGATGTTTGAACCAAATATGAGTAAGTCGTCTACATAGAGACATATGATAGTGCAAATGTCATTTTCAGATTTGTAATAAATACATTTGTCACTTTCATTCACTTTAAACTCATTCGATGTAATCAAGTTATCAAACTTTTCATGCCATTGCTTAGGAGCTTGTTTAAGACCATACAAAGATTTATCTAACTTACAGAGTTTATCTTCTTGTCCATGAATTACAAAACCTTCAGGTTGTTACATATATATTTCTTCTTCCAGGTCCCCATTTAATAAAGTTGTTTTGACATCCATTTGGTGCATCACCAAATTATGAATAACTGCTAGTGAAATGAGTACCATAATGGATGTTATGCTAGTAACCGGTGAAAAAGTGTCGAAGAAATCTATATTTTCTCTTTGTTTAAAACCATTAACTACAAGGCGAGACTTGTATTTATCAACAGTTCCATCGGGTTTTAGTTTCTTTTTCAAAATCCATTCAAAACCTACTTGTTTGCAACCAAAAGGCAAGTCTACTAAGTGTCAGGTCCTGTTAGACTCTAGAGATCAATTTTATCATTTATAGGTTATTGCCATAAATCTGCATCGAATGAAGACAAAGTTTCTTGAAGACTTGCAGGATCATCTTCTAAAGAATAGGTCGTATATTTCGGTCCATAATCTTTCGCAACTATGACTCTCTTACTTCTTCGAGTTTCTGTTTCACCTTGTTTGCTGCTTTTAGTGCTTCTTGTCATAGGAATGTGATTTGGTTCGCTGCCCCCACTATTTCTTGATTTGAAAGGGAATTTATTTTCATAGAAGTTAACAGCATTTGACTCTACGATCACTTTTGCATTTAGGTCATAAAACCTATACGCTTTACTTTTTACTGCATACCCAATGAATACACATTCATAGGCTTTACTGGCGAGTTTAACTCACTTGGGATAGGAGATTTTGACATAAGTCATACAACTCCAAGTTCAAAAATAAGACAAGTTCAATTGTCTTTTCTTCACTATCTCATAAGGAGATGTTTTGTTTTTAGATTTAGGAACTCTATTGAAAACATAGCAAACAACTAAAATAATTTCCCCCCCACCAATGAGATGCAGCACCAGAGTTAAGCATAATAGCAACAACTAGTTCAATAAGAGTTATATTCTTTCTTTTAGGTTTACCATTCATTTCAGGTGAATATGGTGCATTAGTTTCATGTATAATTCCTTGCATTTTATAAAACTCATTAAATAAACTAGAATCATACTTTGTTTCTCTATCACTACGAAACCTCTTAATCTTTTTACTAAATTGATTTCCAATTTTAGTTACAAAGATCTTTAACATGTCAAGCGCTTCACTTTTATTTTTCATTAGATATACAAAAGTACTGTTAGAGAAATCGTGAATAAAAGTAATAAAATAATGCTTTCTATTTCTTATTAACGTCCCATCAAGTTCACATATATCGGAGTGTATTAACTCTAAAGGCTTAGATTCTCTAACTACTAATTTATGTGAACTCTTAGTTATTTTAGCTTGACTACAAAATCACATTTTTCAAAATCATTTAACGATAACTTTGGAATTATGCCTAAGTTACTTAAGTTTGAAATCACACATTTGTTCACATGACAGAGTCTAGCATGCCAAATATTAAAATCACACAACATGTAAGCAGAATGAGACATTTTATTGATTTCAACATTCAATTTAAACATGCCATCAGTGGTGTACCCTTTCCCAACAAAAAAACAATTTTTAGAAATGGTGTAAAAATTTGCCCTTATAGACTGAGTAAACCCTACCTTATTAAGAAGAAAACCAGAAACCAGATTCTTCCTTATTTATGGAGTGTGCATGCCATCCTTTAGAATTATGGTCTTTCTAAAGATGAATATTAATTCCACATCTCCAATACTAGCAACATTAGTGGTGTGGGAATCTCCCAACAACACGTTCTTATCTTCAACAGTAGTGTATGTTTTAAACATACCACGATCATAACAGACATGGCATGAGGTGCCAGTGTCTATCCACCATCCATATGATCCACCAATAATGTTGATTTTAGTTATCATAGCAATGAATTGCTCTTATGTCAAGTTAGCCTGCTGAGTAGGGCTTGGCTTGCTCCTACACTTGCGTGCCATATGACCTTATTTCCCATAATTAAAGCAGAGAAAAGGTGGGATAAGGGCATTTCTAGGAGGTGGTTTCTACCTTATAATTGGGACCTTTGGAGGGTTCCCATTCTTGTTGCTGTTCTTTATAGTGCGACTTTGATTCTTAAGTTGTTTTCCGTTTGGCTTTAGAACTGCTCTGACGAATTTCTTCTTCTTGTTATTTGCAATAAGAAAAACTTCATCTTTCTGGTCTTGCTTACAAGATTCTTCTTCAATTATGAGGTGGGATATCAGACTATCCATAGATAATTCTTTTCTTTTATGATTGAGAGAATTTTTAAAATCTTTTCAAGCAGCGGGAAGTTTGTCAATAATAACCTTCAGAGATGATCTCATGAACTATTTTCTGGATTTCATGGGACTGAGCTTCCACTGATTTGTCATCTGATATTTGATGTAGCGACTAACAACATACTTTTTGGCTCCAGCTTCCTTAGTATCATATTTCTTCTTTAGAGCATCCTAAACCTGTTTAGTAGTATTGTTAGAACTGTAGTAATCATACATATCATCAGCAAGTTCACTCAAAATATAATTTTTACATAAGTAATCATTATGTTCCAATTGGGTTAATTCAATGGCTTTCTTACCCTTTTCTGTTTGTTCACCTATTTCTGGAAGAATAGGAATGTCATCTTTTAGAACGTTGACAACCTTTTTCATGGTTAAGAAAAATAAAATCTTTTACTGCCATCATTTGAAGTGACATCCCTCAAACCAAATGGTTTTTTGAAATCAGAAGTAGAAGAACCTGTCCCAATAATTTGGTCGATAGACATGCTAGAAGGAAACGTCTTAAAATTCTTAGTTTTTGAGTTCCAAAAACTGTTTAAAAATCAATCTATGCCACTGAAAATATTACTAGGATGAGTCGCGGACTAGGTCACTTTCTTTAAGCGGCGCTGCCCAATTGTGAAAGGTAGACTATCAACCACGAAGTCCCTAGGATAAAACAGCCCATATACTTTGTATCGGAGTTCCATTGCACTGTAGAAAACCGTTCTAGAATTACACCCTCAATATGGAAGTCAAATGGCTGTCACTCGTAATATGATACTATGATCACTTGAAAGAAAGAGAAGAAAAAGAAAGAAAGGGAAAAGTAGAGAAAAGTCTTAGATTTCAGAGAACTTTTGGTGTGCTTTTCCAATTGAGGAAATCCTCTATCTATGTAGGAACTCAGCAACTAAAGGAGAGAAAAATGTGCGATCCATAAAATCGGATCCACATAAATTAGCACTCCAAAAGTCTCTAGGTTTTGACTGGACAAAAAAATGAATACGCAAATCCAGAGAAACTTGATTGCGAGAATTCCATATAAACTAGAATGCGAGAATTTCTAGGTTTTGACCGGGGAAAACTGATGCAAGTTTAGATGTATCAATGAGATAAAAGCGCATGTGTTTATTATTAAAAAATAAATAAATAATTTTTTAATTTTTTGGATACTAAAAAATAATACACCACTTAGCCCAGGCCCAAACCAACTGGACGGCGATAGCTGGCGTGTGTTGTGGTTAATTTGCATGCTTTCTCACCCCTTCACAAAATTGTGGTACCCATTAGGGCACACTCCAATTGTCATACCTCCACCTTATAAACACTGAAAATATATAAGAACTATGTTTTTGAGAAGACAAAATACTATGAATAATGATCAAGATGCAAGCTCAAAGTGATATCAACATTCAAGTCATCTATTAGGAAACTTAGATTTTAAGGTACTTGATAAAAATCCAAATACATTTCAAATACAATTCTATGAGAACCTTTGTATTTTAGTATATGCATCAAAAGAATTTTCAAAGTGTAAAAAATGCATAAACTATATTTGAAAATCAAGTTTTTGCTAAAATCAAAGTTGTATTAGACTACATATACGTGTAGTCGAATACAGATGAAGTCATTAGCAAAAAACTGGACATTTGTATTCGACTACAGCATCTCGTAGCCGAATACAAAATCAAGTCAGTGGCAAAATTCACTGATTCGTATACAAGGTTTTCGTATTCGAATACGACGCTGAAATTTTGAATAAAAACTGAACGTTACAGAAATGTATTCGAATACGCATAAGATGTATTCGAATACACGTGTGAATCAATGCAATTTTTCAATTCATATCCCATTTGGATCATTGCATAAGTTCGTCAAAACTTATGGGAACAATTGCCATTGATCTGAAGTGTTGTCTATGGAGTATAAATACCTCATAGCTTCAGTTATAAACTAATCAATCCTACTACCAACTTTGAACAACTTGTTGAAATATTTTGTGAACTTTTCAAAGTTATTTTTCATACTTCAAGTACATGCTCTACATTTTCATATCATTGAGAAAGGTTCTCTATTGTACTTGAAAGTATATTGGATTGTTATCATTGTACAAACTGTTATATCATGTTGTTCTTAATTAAGAACATTGTTGTAAAAAATCATTGTAGTTATTGTTTGAAGAAAGTGGTGTATTTTCTTCAAGTGTTGTAAACTAAGGTAGTGGTTTGCTATCTTAGGCAGAGTGTTAGGAATTTGTAACTGAAGTCTTAGTGTTAGACTTGTACTTATTCTAACAAATAGTGGAAAATCTCTTGTGGTATGCAAGAGGACTGAATGTACCCTTAGTTGTAAGGGGAACCAAGATAAATTTCTATGTGCTTTATTTTCTGTCATTTACAAGCTTTCTTAAACTAACACAACCAGAAAAATAATTCACAAAACTCTAAAAACCAGAAAAGTTTATTAAACACCTAATTCACCCTATCTTAGGTACGCCTCTGTACTTACAAACACTTCTAGTGTGTGTCATCCCTCCTATGTGGGACTTTATTATTTTTTCAATTCACACCAACTAGCTCTCATTAATATCATCGTCATTTCCAAAGATCTCTTATTAATAGCATTATCATTTCCAACAACTATCAACCATGATGTCCCTAGGATAAAACTGTATTCTGAAACAAAATATTTTGGTAATAGGACAAAAAGATAATTTGGGATGAAGCAAAAAACGAAGATGAGAGAAAATTTGGAATTTTTTGATGTTTTGGTGTGTCTTCTAAACTGAGCGGAATCCTTTATAAATAGAGGAATTCTACAACTAATGGGAGTATGGCATGCAGTCCAATTGACCGGAACCGCGAAAATTGATGCACAACCAATTTGATTGGGTAAGCGAAATTGGCTTGCAAAAAATGGGAGGAGTTGAATGGATCAGTTGACTGTTGACTTAGTGGAAGGTAGAAATGTGTGTAAAACGTGTCAAATAATTTCAGAGAAAAAAGCACACATTTAAATTAAATATTAATTTTTTTTTCGGATATTAAAAATAATATACTACTTAGCTGAAGCCTAGTCGAGCCGGTCAAACAGAAAAATATGGTACTATGACCACTCGAAATTTTGAAACAAAATATTTCGGTAAAGGGACAAAAAAAATTTGGGATAAAGCAGAAAAGGGAAAAGAGAGAAAACTCAGAACTTTTTGGATTGTTGGTGTGTCTTCTAAACTGAGCGGATTCCCCTGTTTATAGAAGAATTCTACAACTGACGGCAACATAAAGTACAATCTCGATGGAAGGCAGTTAGGTAGGGACATGTGTAAAATGTGTCAAATAATTCCATAGATAAAAACACACACATTTAAATTAAATATTTTTTATTTTTTTAGATACTAAAAAATAATACAGTAGCCAGACAGACGGTGGTGGCATACGTTTGATGGTCACTTTGAATGCATTATCTCCCCTCCACAAAATTAAATATCTTTGAGGCATACCTCAAATAACATACATCCACCGTATAAATACTATTAGTGTGTAATATCTTTTTATGTGAGACTTTTTTATTTTTTCAATTCACACTACACTAACTCTATTGTTTCAACGGCATTTCCATCATTTATTGAAATTCCTTGGATATTAACCAGTTCCATATGCTTAGTTTGAAATGGGAGAAAAAAATGAGGAAAGGAAACTAAACTATTCTTAGTCCCATGCTTACTCGAATAAATTAATCTAAAATTACATGAGTAGCTTTATGTTTAATTACTAAATAAAAGTATGCATCCCTTTTTATGTTCCTTCCTATAACGTGAAGAATGGATAAATTTGATTTCTTGGTTCAAAAGTTTTGGTAAAAGTCAATGCTTGTTTTCTTCATTGACTACTGACTATTAATTTTCTTAATTCAACTTGACAACCGTTTCTTGTGGGTGTGGAAGAAGATGAGGTTTTATGGTCATGCTATGGACCATTGATGTTGCCTTACAATGTGATGTTTCTCACAAAAGTCAATACTAACATTAATTTAGTGTTTTTTTATAATCCATTATTTTTGCATGTGGTAGCAAAAAATTAACTGTGAGGAAAGTGATTTTGTAAAATTAATTTTAATTAAAAATAAATTGAATATAAGATAAATTATATTTAGATACATTTACGTAAAAATGAATTGAACAATAGATTTGATTCATGTTTGAAGTAAAAATTATAAATCTTAGTTTTAAGTTATAATCAATTCTAGAGACAAAATTAATTTAATCCAAAAACATCTAAACATCAATCAATTCTAATCTTTAAAATTAATTTTAAAGCATCCAAAACTGAAATTATATATACATGAACTTGGGCCGCTTTCCTTGAGCCGGTTTCCTTGCAATTTGACACAAAGAAGATGCTTAATTATATATTTCTATTTGATACTAGGTTTTATGGAAAATGGAAATTAAACTATCAAATGGAAATGAACTCACTCATGGATCCAAATTCCCTGGGGTAATATTATCACGTAGATACATACAATAATTAATATCGATTGTGGATTGAAAATTATACGATTTTAATATACAATTAAGTAAATTCATTTTAAACGATCACAATTATTGATTTGAAATCGAATAGTCAAAAAATAGTAACTTTGTTGATGCAATTACAACAAAAGATCTATTTCCATTAGTCATGTGCCAAAAACTAAATTATCGTGTGGCAATGCAATGCATTGAGACTCAAAACTATATATATACAAGTATTGCAATCTTGGGTGGAATCAGAAATTAAAATTAGGGACCAAATTCATCAAGTATAATTAGTAAAGATAAAGTAAATTGTTAGTGTTTAATATATACATGGAATTTTTCGATAAAAAAATAAAACAACCAATTAAAGAATTTATAAATAAAATAAATGAGTGAAATATGATTTTTTTCCTAAACTATCTTTTCAATTTTAAAAAGTATAATCTTTCAATTAAATTTAGAAAAGTATATTATACATGAATTCTTCAATGTAATAACGGTGCAAAGAAATATATTAATTCAAAAGAGAAAAATCTTAAAAGATGTTAAAAAACTGATAACAATAATAAATGAAAACAGATATTTACTCTCTCTCCATTTTGTATAGAAATATAACTAAATTGTCATTTGTGTATAAACTTACTCAATCATTATTTTTCATATTCTAAGATATATTAGTAGTATTATTTATGGTTATATTTGGAAAACAAAATAATAAATACTCGTACTAATTTGAAAAAAATTTATATTTAAAGACAATTTTCTTCCAATAAATACTTATAATTAGAGACGGAGTAAAAAATCACACGACATATTTTATACACCTATGAAATACTGTATAGCTATGAAGCATGAATACTTATAAAAAGATAAAATATTTGTATTGGATATATGTTGATGATATTATTTTTGGTTCCAAATTAATGTAGAATGAATTTCAAATGAGTATGATAAGAGAATTGAAATTCTTTTTGGGAATTCATATTCATCAGAACCCAAAGGAAGTACTAATTCACTAGACGAAATACACCCAAGAACTACGTAAAAAGTTCAAAATAGATGACTGTAAACCAATGTCCACACCTAAGCATCCAACTTGCTCTCTTGACAAGGATGCGTAAGGTAAAAAGGTAGATCAAAAGGTATAAATAGGTATGATAGGTTCCCTCATTTATTTAACTGCCCCAATACTTGATTTTTTTTAATGTCTGTGTGTTAGATTTCAGTTTGACCCTAAAGAATCCCATTTAACAATTGTTAAAACGATCTTTTGATATCTGAAAGACACTACTAACCTTGATCTGTGTTATAAGCAATCCTCTGAGTACATGTTAGTAGGTTTCTGTGATGCTGACTATGTTGTAGATAAGCTAGAAAGAAAAAGCACAAGTCGAAGTTGCACATTCCTAGATGACAACTTGATATCTTGATCAAGCAAAATACAAAGCAATATTGCTCTATCTACAGCAGAAGCAGAGTATACTTCAATAGCTAATTGCAACATTCAATTGCTATGGATGAAGCATCAACTTGAAGACTTCAAAATTTATGAGAGTAACATTCTTATCTTCTGTGATAACGTTAAGCCATTTGTTTAACTAAAAACTTTATTTTATATTTTAAGGCAAAAACATATAGAGATTAAACAACACTTTATTAGGGTTTATGTCCAGAAGGGTATCTTAGACATTAAATTTGTTGACACCGATCATTAGTGGGCTGAACATTTTCATAAAACCCTTGTTGAGGACAAATTCAATCTTATAAAGAAACATCTCAAAATTCTATTTATAAAAGAATGATGTTTAAATCCTCTGTATGCCTTGCCTATGGTAATCCAGAGTGACTAGTTAAATTTTTTTTTTTTGCTTTGCCTATTATAAAACTGATTTACCTGTAACTTTGAATCTTCTAAATTAAATTACTCATGAATATGTTTAATAAGGGCAATATTCTAACATGTGTCTCACACGCGGACCCTCAATTTTCTTTTCAAAACTCAACTTTTGGCTTTTAAACATTTTATACTCACGTTCGCTCATTATCACTCACGACTCTCACAACTCCCACACGTTTGTCTTTGCAAATCATTCAACTTCCCGCCCTCCCCCACTCTCTTGTTATAATGGTGTCAAGCTCATCCTCTATTCAATCATCTTCCAATGAAACCTACATTCCGACGCTTCAATGCAACCTTGATCATCTTGAGATTCTCCATGAAATGAAGGTGCATCTTCCAAACCTAGTGGATAAATATTTCAATTTCATTGGTGACCTGGTTGCAGTAGGATGGTTTGAATACTTTAACCTATGACAAAATGTTACTTTGGACATCCTAGTAAAAGATTTTTGGAGGTTTGCAGATTCAAACGTCGACGACGAGGTCTCTAGCACCGTGCTGGGTCTTCTGATCAAGATACTCAGCAATCCCTAGTCGTTCTAACAAAATGCCCTAACAATGGCTTAATTCTGGAAAATGGATATGAATCAAGGGTTGTCACCTTCATAGTCAACAAGGAAACTTTTGAGGACCCAAGGGTGAGTTCCAAGTTTGTTTATCTCAAACGTAGGTATCATGTTCTTTTCAAAATCCTTATTGGGTGTGTGGTGCCCAAAGGTGAGTCGATAGACCATGTTAGCAATGATCACAAAGGCCTTATGTGGAACATCTCTCGCAGAATCAAGATAAACCTTACTCACATCATCTTGGAGCACATGCGGTTTTGTATCATCAAATCAAGAATAGGGAAAATCAAGACCATTCCCTACCCAAAATTGCTCACTACTGTCCTCTTGTGTACGTCTCTCGTACAAGCTCTAGAGGAAGTTGGAGGTTCTATTAAAGAAGAACATTTGGTTTCATCCTTTGCTCCTACTTTCTCCAACCTGATCAAGATGATGCTGATGTCCCCCAAGCATTGCACTCGACCCAGTGGTGATTCCAGAAGAACCCAGGTACAAGAAGTGGTTTTGTGGATACACCTTTAGAGTTTGATGACTCATTCACCCCCATATTCGCAGAAGACAACAAAGAAGTTGTTCTAGAATATATGCATATGTGTCAATTTGGCTAAGCTAAGGCCCCAATGTGATTGCCTTTGCCCCATGCTGAACAGGTTTTTGCGAAGAAAAGGAAGATAGTGGCTTCATCTTCGTGCATTGAAGAGGAAGAAAGTGTCGATGAAGATACGACAACTCCTCTTTAGAGGGAATAAGTAGAAGGTGAGTTTAGACTTTGAGTGCCCTACCCCTCTAACCTTCCTTGACCCTGAGCCAACCTCTCCCATTCTCTCTCCCCAACCAACCAACTTTGTCCCTCTATCCTCTGATCCTACCCCCTGTACCCCGCTGCCCTTTGACTCTGATACATCAGATGAAATCTTTGAAGCCACCCTAGCTGAGCACTTTGCTAGACAAGGATACGCAACCCATTGCTACCTTCACAGGCCTCGTCCAACCATTGAAACATCTACTGCCTCGACTGGCTTACCATAATCTTCTCACTCCTTCCCTATTACATCTTCTCACACTTCCTCGCCTCATTCTTCCCTCGACACTGTGCCTGTTGTGCCAACCATTGTCGACCTAGTCTCTAATTCTTCATTAGACGACTCCTCTGACTTTTCCCTCCCCATTTTCCCCTTTGACTCTACTACCTTCTCTATCCCTCTGGCAATCATCCCTTCCACCCAACTCCCTGCATCTAGCTTCCCTAACCTTCAGACTTTCCTTACCTCCCTTTCTGCCAAAATCTCTCACACCCTAACCCAAAAATGCTCAAAGTTTGGATCCTAATGATGTTTCAAACCAGTGGAACAAGGTCATATCTTTTGTTACAAACTAGATTCATGACAACAAGGATAATGGTCTGCACCTGGCTTCGCAGAATTGTGTAGCTTTCAAACAAACGGTTGAAATTACCTACTTGTGGATGGTACAACTCCATAAAGAAACAAGCGATCGATCCATAAAGCTCTTCATTGTCCGTTCATCAGGTTCATCCAGGGTTACCCCTTTTCCCTTTGGTGATCCCATTCTAGAACCTTTTTAGTGGTTGCTCCATTCTCACTAATGCAGCTTCTTGTGGTCATCTCACAAATCGAGATTCGCACTCTAGATACTCTTGTTGAAACAGCTTTGGGATCTACAGTTTCTGTGTCTATCAGCCACTTTGCATCAACCTCTATCCCTGTGTTGGATTCATCCCAGTTTGTCAAAAAGGAAGACTTTGATCGTCTGACTGCCAATACTAGGAATTTATGGAAAAGATGACCAAGAACCAGGAGGACATTCAGACCACCCTTAGCTTAATTCTAGCTAGGCTAACCCACCCAACCCCATAGTACTTTGTCTCTTGTGTTTCCTCTCTTTTTGTCTAATGACATAAACTGGAGAATATGTAATAATTCTTTTTGTTTTTTCTTTTTTTTGAGAATCTTAAAGTAATATATTTTTATTTTTATGAACTTATTTTTTTTAATACACACTGACACTCTGTTAGAATATATTTCATCCTGTGAATTGAACATGCCTATTCGACGAGGCAGCTTTGTTGTAACGTGTTGTTACTATTTGATCTCTTTGTTTTCTTTATCTCAGAAAATTGTTCAAAAAATAGATGTTTGTCATCATAAAAAAGGGAGAGATCGTTGGAACCAAGTTTATTTGAAGAAATAAGCCCCTTTATGATGATAACAAAATCGTTTGTGGGAACAATTGGATGCTCTTAAGTTGAATTGAAGTGCGCAAGTTCAAATTCATATGCTCGATCAATGGACTCTTAGTGTATCGTTTGATATATAGATGAAGACAAAGATACAACAAGTATTGCCCTATTTTTGCTAAGTCTAATACGCGAACCAACATTGCTTTGCAGTGCCTTTGATAGTGCAAAACATTATCACAACACTTTTGCCTCTGATGAAGTCAAACATGAATTATAATAGTCTGCCTTTGATAAGCTTGACAAGCATTATTCTTCCTTTGCCTTTGATAAACGTGACAAAAATTCTTCTGCCTCTGCCTCTGATAAGTGTGACAAGAATTCTTATGCCTTTGCTTCTGATAAGCATGACGAGCAAGTTACTGCCTCAGACAATCACATCAAGCGTCTAATCATATGACTTTGAAATTCCATCCTATGAAAAAGTCAATACTCTAAAGACAAAGAATTTGCACACCATCTGATACACATCCTGAATCAGCTACTTGTCTAAAGATCTCAAGACACCTCTGATCATCGTTTCCTCTAGTTTCCAATTGTTTCAGACACGCCAAATAATTACAAGATCAATCTTTTCTGGAAAGTCTCTTTGTCAAATCATTCCACAAAGATACGATGTGAAACTTCATGGATTATCCTAATTTTCTACAATCAGTACAATGGCCAGAAACACTAATTGTACTCTATAAAGGACGTGCCTCCCTCAATGAAGAAACAAAACAACAACGTACAATACACATCATACAAGCAACAAGCTATAATAATATTTGTACTGTTGCTATCATCCTTTTAGTGCTAAGAAAACTTTTCTAAAGCAAAAATTGTAAACACTCTCTGCAAGAGCTTATTCAGATAAACCCCAAAACCTTTTGTTGTAACCTAGCCCAGTAGCTGCTTCCTTCCTTAACAGCTTGACTGTACTAAGCTAGAAGGTTGAGAAGATTGAACACAGTCAATGTGACTAGTAGGTGTTCAAGTGTAAGTCTAATTCAATGATAATTTAGTGGATTAAATCTTTCAAGTTTAAGGATTGGACGTAGCTACCATTTTAGTGGTGAACCAAGATAAATTGTCGTGTCTCTCTCTGCTCTGTTTTCATACTCGTGCATTATCCTTCTTTACTTTGAGTATAACCGCACAAATTTTTTAAAAAACACAATTCAAACCTCTCATTTCTTGTCTTCTTTTCATATTTTACAATTGTGTAAACCAAAAGTTTTTCGGTGTAAGTTACTCATATATTTTTTAATAATTATATGTTGTTAAATATGAAAATTTCATCTTACTTTTTAAGTTATAATAATATTATTATTAACAAATTAGTTAATTAATTAATTAATAATTTGTTTGCAGCAATTCATGGCATTTTAAATGCTTTTAATGGTACAAAACTCTACATTAACAGTGTTGTAAAGGAATGTGTTGTGATTTATTTACATTTTGCAGGGAAATCCACAATGGGGCAACTTGTGTTTTTCTACTCTTGTTACATTTTGTGATTTTTTGCTTTTGCTTTCGTAGAGTAGCCTATGGTACCAATAGACATGTAATTTCGTTTGATGACATATAAAGGATATTGACTATTCTTAATCCCATGCTTAGTCGAATAAATTAATCTAAAAGGATACGAGTAACTTATTGTTAGTTTTATATTAGTTAGTTTTATTGCCTTTATTTTTGGGGTTGTTATAACTATTTTGTTAGTAGTCTTATTACAAAGCTACTATTATAAATAGACACATATTGTATTATTTTCTTAATCAATATAGATGCATATTCAGAAAATAATTTCTATTATGGTATCAGAAGTTTCTTTTTCTTTCTCTAAATTTCAAAATTCCAAAATTCCTAAATTCTTGGCATCGGAAGCACTTTCTTCTTTGCTGTAACCTTCAAAAGTCTCTCCAATATTGCAACAAGGTCACTCACAGGCACAAGTGAAGTATTCCCCAAATTGAAAACTCTAAATTGAGCAGAACCCTTTTTTCTTTCCACCACTACCAGTGCTCTTCTTTGCTGTATCCCATACACCCCTTAACAATATCATCAATGTAAGTGAAATCCCTAGACACTGTTCCACCGTCTGGTGATTCAAAAACCGTTATCGTTTTCCCCTTTAAAATATCCTTCATGAAGAAGAAATACGCCATGTCAGGTCTACCCCAAGGTCCATAAACCGTGAAGAAACGTAACGCCGTGATTGAAAGACCGTAGATATGGTTATAACTGTGTGCGATTTCTGAGGAGTTGTTTCTTTGAGCGCCATCGAGGAAGTTGCGACAGCGACTTCATTGTTCTTGCCTTTCTTTTTCTCTCTTTTCCTTCATCCAACTCTTCAATGGCAGATTCTGATGACAATTCATCCTCACCCACCTCTGCAACAGTTTCTCCAGATGAATCGCGAAATCCAGCATCGCCGTATTATCTTCATCCTGGCGAAAATCTGGGCACATTACTTATAAATCTGACTTTACAAGGGCCAAATTATTACAACTGGAGCCATTTGATGAAACGTGCGTTGATCTCCAAGAACAAAGCGAAATTCATCAATGGCAAGTTATCGATGCCGGCAGAGAATGATGCGTTATTTGATGCTTGGGAGCGCTGCAATATGATGGTAATTTCTTGGATTACTCGTACTCTTTCTCCTTCTATTGCTCAAAGTACTATACACATTGAGAATTCAACAACTTTATGGGATCATCTAAAGAATCGATTTTCTAAAGGAGACCATTTTCGTTTTTCTGATCTTCTTCAAGATTTACATTCTATCAAACAGGGTGATAAATCAGTCTATGATTTCTTTACTGAATGGAGTATTCTTTAGGAGGAGTTAGAGGTTTTACGGCCCATTACCGATTGTTCTTGCTCTAATTCTTCTGCGTGTAGTTCACACAAATTAGTCTTAGGTTATTGTTCCTCTGAAGCACTTACGTGTTTTTTAAAGGGCCTCAATGACAATTTTAATATGGTAAAAACTCAGATTTTGATGATGGATCCTCTACCTGGTATAACCACAGCATTTTCTTTAATTTTACAGCAAGAACGACAACTTATGGGTCCTTTTGTTGATGCCAAGGTTCTAATGAACTCTTCCATCAATGGTACATCTAATGCTAATCCTAGAAATGGTTCAGGTCGTGGTAAGGGTCGCGGATCTGTTCGAGGCAGAGGTGGAGGTCCTCAACGACAATGCACTTTTTGCAACAGGCTAGGACACACTGTTGATCATTGCTATTTTAAACATGGTTTTCCGCCTGGATATTCTCCTAGATACAAGAACATCAAATCTATTAATTCTTCAATTACTGATGCTGATTATGGGACTGCTCCTCAAGATCATAGTTCTCCTAAATCCAATCCATCTGACGGTAATGTCTCTCAATTCACTGCTGACCAAATTAATCAACTCAAACATTTACTTCAACAATCTGCTTCCTCTACTGGAGATCAATCTCAACCTACAAGTTCAATTTCTCAAATTGGTGGAGTTTCCTCTAATCAACTGAATTCTGTTTTAGGTAATATCTCTCAAAACTATTGGATTCTTGATACTGGTGCTACTGATCATGTCACTTGTAATTCCAAAAATTTTATTACCTTTCATGAAATTAAACCAATTCATGTTACATTACCAAATGGAAATACTGTTATGGCCACACATTCAGGAACTGTATATTTTACAAATGAATTTAAACTTTTCAATGTTTTATACATTCCTAATTTTACGTTGAACATTATTTCCGTTCAGCAATTAATTACTTCTTTGAATTGTAAATTAACTTATGTTAACTCTCAATGTGACATTCAGGACCATACATCCAAGATGATTGGGCATGCTAAGCTTTTGAATGGTTTATATCATCTGCAACAACCTATTCATGATGACAAAAATTCTGTGTTGTATTCTTTAAATTCTAGAACATCACATGCTACTATTGATCTATGGCATCTTAGATTAGGACACCCTTCTAATAATGTTCTTACTCATATTTGTAAACATTTTCCATATGTGAGTTTCCATTCTAATAACATTTGTGATTCTTGCTATCTTGCCAAACAATCTAGATTACCTTTTCATGCTAGTAATACTATTTCTGATAACGCTTTTGATTTAATTCATATGGATATTTGGGGACCCTTGTCCTATTCCTCTATTCATGGTCACAAATATTTTCTAACTATTGTTGATGATTGTACTAGACACACTTGGATTTATCTTATGAAAGCCAAATCTGAAACTCGAAAGTTAATGCATGATTTTGTTGTTTTAATTAAAAATCAGTTTGACAAAGTTATCAAAGTTATTAGGACTGATAATGGTGTTGAGTTCTTGTATCCTGAATTTTATGCAAAATTTGGAAATCTACATCAAACATCATGTGTTGAAACTCCACAACAAAACTCTATTGTGGAAAGAAAACATAGACATATTTTAAATGTCACTAGATGCTTGCTTTTTCATGCTAATCTTCCAAAAATGTTTTGGTCTTTTGCTGTTAAACATGCCATTTATCTTATTAATAGATTACCATCAGCATCCATTGATAATCATAGCCCTTATGAGTTGTTATATAAACATCTCCCTGATCTTAATGAATTGAAAGTTTTTGGATCTCTTTGCTTTGTTTCTACTTTGCAACAACATAGGACTAAATTAGATCATAGATCTAGAAAATGTCTATTTCTTGGATATAAATTTGGCACTAAAGGATTTATTTGTTATGATTTACATACTAGGGAAATTTTAGTTTCTAGACATGTTATTTTTCATGAAAATGTTTTTCCATACTTATCTAGTAATGATTCTTCTAAAAGTGATTTGTCCTCTTGCGGTGATTTCGGTATGTTTAATTTCCTTCTTGAACCTATAGAACTAGATTATGTCAATAGTAAATTGAATCATTCTAATTTGAATGATATTAATATCATGCCTACTTGTGATGAAAATAATTCTGTACATGAAGAGCCTTTTATACCACCTAGTATTCGCAAATCAACAAGGACAAGAAATTCTCCTGTTTACCTTCAGGACTTTCATTGCAATCTTTTAAACACTTCAGGTACGACTACTAACTCTACAGCTGATTCTGTTTTATATCCTTTGTCTTCTGTTTTGTCTTATAAATCTTTTTCGTCTACTCATTTAAAATACATTCATGCCATGACTAGTGCTGTTGAACCCCAAACTTATCATGAAGCTATTAAATCTAAGGATTGGGTCATTGCTATGCAACAAGAAATTACAGCTTTAGAATCTAATAACACTTGGGAATTAGTTGATTTACCTAATGATAAACATGTCATAGGATGTAGGTGGGTATATAAGGTTAAGCATAGGGCTGATGGTACTATTGAAAGGCACAAGGCTAGACTTGTTGCCAAAGGTTTCACTCAATTAGAAGGTGTTGATTTTCTAGACACATTTTCTCCTGTGGCCAAATTAACTACTGTTAGATTACTTCTTGCTTTGGCTACTACTAATAATTGGTTTTTAAAACAATTAGATGTTAGTAATGCTTTTCTTCATGGTGATCTTCATGAGGAAGTTTATATGAAACTTCCTCCTGGTTATCTGAGTCATCATAGTAATAAGGTTTGTCGTTTAAAAAAATCTTTGTATGGTTTAAAACAAGCGAGTCGACAATGGTTTGCCAAACTGTCTTTTGCTTTAATATCATTTGGTTTTCAACATTCACAACATGATCATTCCTTATTCATTCTCAAGAAATTAAATTCCTTTACTGTTTTGTTGGTTTATGTAGATGATATTATTATTGCAGGTAATTCTGAATTGGAGATCGATATGATTAAAACTTTTTTAAATTCTTCTTTTCAAATTAGAGACCTTGGGGACTTAAAGTTTTTTCTTGGATTGGAGATCTCTCGTTCAAGGGAGGGTATTCACATATGTCAACGTAAATATGCTCTCGATATCTTGTCAGACGCTGGATTATTAGGCGCCAAACCTTGCAATACACCTATGCTCAAGGACTGCAAATTTCTATACAACTCAAAGGCACAATCTCATGACCCGACCTCATTTAGAAGAATTATTGGACGTCTTATCTACTTGACCAACACACGGCCTGATATCACTTTCGCCGTACAACAACTTAGCCAATTTATGCAATCACCAACTGAAGACCATTACATGGCAGCCATGAGGATCCTCAAATACATAAAAACTGCACCAGCCCAAGGATTGTTTTACTCATCAGTGTCCAGACCTCAACTGCGAGCGTTTAGCGATTCTGATTGGGCAACCTGTCCAGAAACGAGAAGGTCTGTAACTGGATTTTGTATATTTCTTAGATCATCATTGATTTCGTGGAGGTCTAAGAAACAAAGCACTGTATCTCGTTCATCTTCAGAAGCAAAGTATAGAGCATTAGCGTCAACTTGTGAAATTCAATGGATAACATTTCTTTTGCAAGAATTAAACATGGATTTTGCTGCCCCTACAACTCTTTATTGCGATAATCAATCAGCCAGGAACATTGCATCAAACCCAACATTCCATGAGAGAACAAAACATATCGAAATTGATTGTCACATTGTTCGAGACAAACTGCAAACTGGATTGTTCAAACTCTTGCCCATCTCTTCATCAAATATGTTGGCAGATTTCTTTACTAAGTCACTTGAACCTGCAGCATTCCATTCAATTCTTAACAAGTTGGGAATTCTTAACATACATTCTCCATCTTGAGGGGGGATGTTAGTTTTATATTAGTTAGTTTTATTGCCTTTATTTTTGGGGTTGTTATAACTATTTTGTTAGTAGTCTTATTACAAAGCTACTATTATAAATAGACACATATTGTATTATTTTCTTAATCAATATAGATGCATATTCAGAAAATAATTTCTATTACTTATGTTTGATTAGCGAATGGAAGCATGCATCTCTTTCTACGTTCCTTCCTATATAACATGAAGAATGGATAAATTTGATTTATATGGTTCAAAAGTTTTGGTAAGAGTCGATGTTTGTTTTCTTTATTGACTACTAATAGTAATTTTCATAATTCAACTTGACAACCTTTTCTTGCCTTACGATGTGAGTGTTTCTCTCACAAAAGTCAATACTAACATTAATTTAGTGTTTTTTTTATAATCCATTATTTTTGCCTTTATTTGATTATGTGATAAAAAAAATTAATTGCGAATAAAATAATTTTATAAAATTAATTTTAATTAAAAATGAGTTGAATATAAAATAATTTATATTTAGATATATTTGCATAAAAATGAATTGAACAATAAATTTTATTATAAAAATCACGTTTTGAGTCAAAAGTTACAAATTTTATTTTGAGTTAGAATCAATTTCATAGACAAAATTAATTCTACCCAAAATCATCTGAGCATGTCAATATCAATTCTCCATCTTTAAAATTAATTTTAAAGCATCCTAAACTGAAATCATACAAACATGAACTTGAGCCTATTTCCTGGTGTAATATTATCACGCAGTAATTAATCTCGATCGTTGAATAAAAATTAGACAATTCTGATATACAATAAGTAAATTAAGTTTAAATAATCACAACCATTGATTTGAAATCGAATAGTAAAAAATCTGTTACTCAGTTGATGCAATTACAACAAAAGGGATCTATTTCCTAATGATGTACCAAACACTAAATTACTGTGTGGCAGTGCAATCAGGGGTGGAATCAAAAATTAAAATTAGGGACCAAATTCATCAAGTATAATTACTAAAGATATAGTAAACTTTTAGTGTTTATTATATACATGCAAGTTCTCGATAAAAAAATAAAAACAACCGATTAAAGAATTTATAAGTAAAAGAAATGAGTGAATTATTTTTCCCCTAACTATCTTTTCAAATTTAAACTCATGTCTTATGACAATGACTGAAACTCTTGTGGTATTAAATATGAGGACTAACAATCTCAAAGGCCCTATCCCTGAAGCTTTTCCACCTCTCTGTGCTCTAAGGACACTTGATCTTCAAAAGAATAACTTAGTTGGACAAATTCCAAAATCTCTTGTGAATTGCTTAACATTAGAAGTATTAGACCTTGCAAATAACAACATCAATGATACATTTCCATGCTCGTTGAAGAACATATCCATACTCCGTGTCCTCGTCTTGCGCCAAAACAAGTTCTATGGTTCCCTCAGATGTCCAAAGACCAACGGTACTTGGCACAAGCTTCAGATAATTGATATAGCTTTTAACAACTTCAGAGGGAAATTACCTGGAAGATACTTCACTAGGTGGAAGGCAATGATGTCTGATGAAAACCAAGCTGATTCCAATGTAAATCACCTCCAATTTCAAGTTCTTCCATTTGCTAAAATATATTATCAGGATAGCACGACAGTTTCCAATAAAGGTCAACAAATGGAACTGAAGAAAATTCTTACAATCTTCACAACAATTGATTTCTCATCCAATAATTTTGAAGGACCAATACCAGAGGTGGTAATGGACTTCAAAGCACTTTATATTCTCAACTTTTCAAACAATGCTTTCTCTGGAGAAATCCCATCAACTATAAGGAACCTAAAACAACTAGAGTCGTTGGACCTATCAAATAACTCTTTGGTTGGTGAAATTCCTGTGCAGTTAGGAAGCCTGTCCTTCCTTTCTTATTTGAACCTCTCCTTCAATCATTTGGTGGGGAGGATCCCAACAGGTACTCAACTTCAGTCATTTCCAGTTTCTTCCTTTGAAGGAAATGATGGGTTATATGGTTCTCCGTTGATTGAAAAACCAAATGGTAAAAGGGTGGATGAGCTTTATCCACAACCTACATGTAGAAGGCTAGCTTGTTCAATCGAGTGGAATTTTTTAAGTGTGGAGTTGGGATTCATTTTTGGACTTGGAATCATCATTGGTCCCCTCATGTTTTTGAAGCAATGGAGGATAAGTTATTGGAAACTTGTGAACAAAATTCTTTGCTGGATTTTCCCTTGTATGCATCTTGAATATGCAACCCACAGAGGTGAAAGTTACACAATTTTAAAGTGGAAGTTGCAATAGTGACTAATGAATGAGCTAGTAAAATAGTGTTTTCTATTTCCACCAATGTAGTTTATGTGTACTTAAATTGTTCTCTGCAAAAATGGTTTATGTTTGCTGCATAATTACTATCTTTTGTAGTCATATGCAAACTTAAGACCCTTCAGTTCTGTGTTATTTTGCAAGGAATGGGCCAAAAGAATGGAATTGGAATTACATGTGTCTGATGAGTGTTTAAGATCTGTCGATGCAAACTCAGATACTCACAATCGAGTCGTCCTTAAATAAAATTCATTAACCACTTGAGTACAATACACTTGGTTAAAATAGTATAAGAATTTCATTATATACTGCAACTAACAAGGATCACATTCTCATTCACCCACAATTCCAATATATCAGTCTAAAAGACTACTTGAACACAATCTATTTTCTATCTCCTCCCTCAGAATGCATAACTGTGCAGTTAAGTAGTTTTTTGGTGCTGTGATATATAAATAAAGAATACCAAACCCCTTGTATACTAAACAGCAAAATCAAGTTCAAGGGCAACATGAATTTCTGTCCATCTATCTTTTATTGATAAACATTATTCTATATTGAAAATCACACTTATGTGTAGTTTTTAGGCTTTAGGCACATTTTTAAAAGGATTATCTTACTTTATCCACTTTCAATCCTTTATAAGTTATTGTTACATGTTACAACTGAGAATTCAATGTTGTGGTACATGACTTATTTCGGGCCTGTTTGATTTTGTTTTTGGAAACTGTTTTTTAGTTTTTAAAAATTAGAAAATTAAAAACTTTTCTTCCACTGATTATAACACATTGTTGGGTCACTGTTTTGTCTTTGAATGATTATAACCTGGCATAGATGGTTGTGAACTGCATAGCAGCATAGAATACCAAACTACTTCATATAATTGGGAGCATATATCATTCAGTTACCAAATAATGAATGCTTCTGTCTTGAGGACTAAACAAATGCAATTAAGACAACAAAACTAAATAAAAATTCTTAACAAACTAGTAAATGGTACAAAAGACACTTGTTATAATTAACAAACTCCAATAGTAAATTTTTCCCTGATTACAAGTTTACAACAATTGCTCATTGATCTCGCAGATTCTGGGAAAGGATATATTTCAATTATTATATGCTTTTAAATTACACCTTAATACCTTATCATAAGTCATAGTTGCTTGACTCATAAATATTATTTTCTGTTGGCCAGTTTTTCTTTTGACAAATTTGGACCACCAAAAGTCAAAACAAATAGAAAGTTCCATCAAGTGAAATGTGTTTAACTTTTTAGAAAGGAAAAAGGGTATAATAATTATCTTGACATATCTAAAATTTACAAAGATTGAGTCCTTGATTATAGAATTAAATAAACTAAATAACATTCCCTGAAATTTAGTAATGACTTTGACTATCACGTCAATGTGCTGCTGCTGCCTGTGTTTGTAAACTAACTACATATATATAAAGCCATAAATAAAACTTTAATGATTCATGGGTCATGTTCATCAAAATTTCCCAAACTTTTGGCCTTTTCCACACTTACAAGTCGACCAATCTTATTTTCCATATCGCTCTTCTTCAAGGAAACTTCTCTAACATTAGTGTCGGATTCCACCCTGTAGCTCACAAAGCTGAATGTGTCTGAAACTTTTGTTAGAAATCACGGGATCATATAATTGAATATGAATCTCATATTAAAAATAAATTTAAGAGTTTCCTACAAAAGAAAATTACTTAAAATATTTCATATTGATGATTAAAATGATATTAAAAGATGGTGTCGGTCCTAAGCGTGTGTAGAATGTGCGACCGCACATGACCCTAAATTTTTAGGGGCACCAAATTTTTTTTTTGTAGTATAAAAAACTATATATTAAAAAAATATAGTATAAAAAATTATATAATAAAATGTCAAAATTTGAGGACTTCAATTTTTTTTCTTCTTAAACTCTAGGAATAAAACATGATGGATCTTATTTTATTTTTATACTAAAATTAAAACCCTAGAAAAAAATGTTAATTTATAAGTTTTTTAAAACAATAATAATGATTTTAGGAGTACATAGATAGAAAATTGGCAAAACATTGAGATGTTATTTCATAGTGGCGGTCTTGCTACTACCACATGTTCGGATTGATAGATATATTGTATAACTATTTTTTCTATAATTCTACTTTAGTTTTAGTTTTGATTTGAACTTTTTAATGTTGATTTATTATATATATATATATATATATATATATATATATATATATATATATATATATAAAGACGATAAAAAAATCTGCATAAAAAG
Organism: Cicer cuneatum; assembly: GCA_037974295.1. Taxonomy (NCBI): domain Eukaryota; kingdom Viridiplantae; phylum Streptophyta; class Magnoliopsida; order Fabales; family Fabaceae; genus Cicer; species Cicer cuneatum. Next base: position 34,534,542 of record JBBPBO010000005.1, on the reverse strand, counting down.
AAACTAGCTCCAAATTCAAATTTTGCAAACGACATCTAAATTCTCAAAGACGAAACTGTTAAAAGAATACATGAAATGCTTTATATATAGAGCTAATAGAGGCTTAAAAAACTAACTACTCCTAACTAACTTTATTATGTATAATAAAAAAATATAGTTAGTAATAATTTTACAAACTAACTAATACAAATTACATCTAACTAACTTTATTATCTCTGACAAAATATTTAATTTTAACAATAAGACCTCCATTTGTCAGTTTCAAGATAATGTCGTGTCATAGGTTGTCTTATTGTGTCCATAAGACTAATAAATAGGTAGCAATGAGAAATACGCTACTTTCTTTGTTTTATGCTACTACTGCATATCTCAGTTTTCAATCTCTGTTGCCTCTGCCAAATGTCTTGAGGATCAACAATCATTGTTGCTCCAATTAAAAACCAATCTCATATTTGATCTTGAAACACCAACCAAACTAAAGCTGTGAAATCAAAGCATTGCTTGGTGCAATTGGAGTTGTGTAAATCATTAGTCTTGACTCTTGACCTTAGTGGAGGGTATATATTTGTAGTGGATTTGACGATTCAAGTAGTCTATTCAGTCTTCAATATCTCCAAACACTGAACTACTACTAATTTCAATAATTTCATTCCATCATGATTCAACAATTGGAGAAGTTAACATATCTGAATTCCGCCTGAGAAAATTCACCCCCCTCTTCCAGAAATGATTTCTTTTGTTGTTTGGTTCTTCTATCATGTCAAATAATTTTACAAGTAAAATAGTAGTGTTGTGTTTGTAGATAATTTATACATGAAAGGATGTTGTATAAAATGCCACAATAATATGGTTTTTCTTATGAAATTGAGTAGGTAGTAATATGTGTCGATAACTATTTAAAGACACAGAGTGTTAAGAATTGAAAATGATTGGCTGAAATTGAGTATCACACACTCACTCTGATCACTCACGCATCATGGATACATAATGGAATTTATCCACTAACTGCTCCTTGCCTCCATGTTTATGTTAAAAAAAACAAATTGCTTCATCTTCTTCTAAAAACTAACTATTATATGTTAACTTACATGTCTATGCTATATTTGATTGACGTCGGATGGTTTTTCTTTTTAACAAAACAAGTGTGAAATTGTTGCCAAAGCATTGTATCATTTAGCAAACAAATTATGTTATTGTAAAAAAGCTACGTTTCCTATGGTTAAGTTATATTGCTGCCAAAGTATTATATTTTTTTAGCAGACATGTTATGTTGTTGCCAAAATTTGTATCATTAGCAACCACAAATTATATTGTTGCCAAAATGTTATATTATTCGCAACAAATTAAGTTGTTGTTGTTATAAGTCACTTTTTTCCAGTGATAATAAATTGTTGAGAAATATATCATATAGCAGCGATTTAAAAATGTTGTTGTTACATGTATGGTTTTTTTAACAAATTTATTATTGTTACGAAAAAGTCGTTGTGAAGTGTCTTAATTTTTGTAGTCAATTAAGATTTGTCATTTACTTGATAGTTACTTGATAGGGTGAAATGAAATGAATAACAAATGATAAAATCATATATTAATTTCTTCTTTCAATTTTTCCAACAATGTTTTTTCTATTAAGAGAGAAAATAGAATTAAATTAAAATAGTAGTTGTTGCCATTTTCACTGTGATTAACACAACACTCATCATGTCTTTCCATTTTTAATTATTCTTTACCATATATACTCTTCATTTTACGTCCTCATCTATATGTGCTAGTTTAGATCAATTTCTTGCAAAATTATTTTTAAATTATAATTGCATAGGTAATTTTATGAATTTTATTACTAAATATAATATAATTTATGGGCTAGTCTTTCACATGTGAGTTTATTTGAACAGTCGTTATGTTTTGTTTTATGCACTCAAAACACACATTTTAGAGAATAGGGAATGTTAAACAATTAGTACTTCTTTCGAAATATTACGTTATTAGAAATGCAAGTATTAATGAATTAATGATTAACCTATAAACTTTATACTTATTACATTTTATTGAGTATATTTTTTTTTCATAATTTTTTCTGTTCTATTTTTTAATAACTTTTTCTCTTCAATTTTTTCATAATCTATTAATGAGTGAATATGATTTAAGACATTAAATTATAAATTGATTGATCAAACAATTATATAGCTCAAATCTTATCCATTCATTAAAATATAACTAAAATTTTAACATAATAATTCAATGATTAAAATTTAATATATGAATTAATTAGATTTTTCATCATTCTGATTACTCCTACAAAACATTCTAATATTCTCTTACGTGTTTTATAAACTCATATATAATGATAATTATATATTATTCAAATAAACTAACTTAGAAAAATATTATTTATAATAATATTAATATGATAAATTTTATGTACGCAACACAACACGCATGTTATAAACTAATTATTAACTAATTTCACAACTACAATCTCCATGGTTCTTTTCTAGACTACTCATTGAGTGAATCTCTTCATAACATTAGAGTGGGTTTCACAAAATTCTCTAGATTATTACCCAACTCTATTGAAAATCTTAGACACATATCTAATTTGGATCTGTCATCTAACAATTTCACTGGTCCAATGTCATCCATTGGCGTGGCAAAAATAAATCACCAATCTATCATCTCCTCACATTGAATGGCTGCATAATCTTATTAGATTGACTAAACGTTATAACTTTATCAATGGGAGAATTCCTTGGTTCCTTTTTACACTCTCATTATTGAAGGAGATGACTTAATTGTTGGTCCTAAATGTTTCTAATAAATGCAACTTTTTGTAATTCTTTAGTTATCTTTTAATATTAGCTTTTCATCTTAAACATTTTGAAAGCTTTATTTTAATCTTAAAATTGAACCCTTAATAAAAAAATTCAAAATTTTAAGATAAATTAAAAAAAAATTCAAATTATATTTTAAAAAGAAATTTAGACTCCTAACCAATTGAAGTTCTTGTGGTATTATAGGCCAGATCCACGTCCTAATAGTCAAGCCCTGCAACTTCCCCTACACACAATTTATGGTAATTCTGTTTGAGTTTGATTATAGCTAGAATAGAATTTGTTTAGACCCACTTTTAGTGCTGTCTTCTTTAATTTTTTTAATTAGCTATTCTCTTCTTGCAACTGTAAAGATTAATCTCTCGAATCGGACGTATCCAGTTTGAGAGACAGGCCAACAAGACACTTGCATGTGTCTTGGGCCTAACTTTTTTTGCCGGTACTATATTTTACTTTAGAATAATTGACTTATTTGCAAGAAAAATTTGTCCTAAAATGAATGACCCTTCTAATTTTTAATACAATTTTTTTCCAATTATACCTTTTAATCAATACTACTTGTATCATTTCAAATGTAATATATTTCACTATACATTTATGACATTGATAATACACCAATAACTAATAAGGGTAATTTGGTAAAAGTAATATTCTCTCTATTTCTTTTATACACTTTTCTTAATATTTGTGAAACAAACAAATGAGTCAATTATTTTAGAACGGACGAAATAATATGCGGTGTTGATTATTTTTAATCTTTGGATCATGGTCTAGGAAGGTGCTATTTTTTTTTTAAAGAAAATATATATTTCATTCCCTGTTTTAAGTCCTAAATTGATATTATTTCTATTAAAGCATGAGATTTGAGATGTTTAGTGTTATTTTGTTGTTCAAGTTACCTTTGCATGAAGTATCGTGACCCATACTTGTTGAAGTGATTTAAGACTTTGTAATCATGGTTAGGTGACAGACCACCATGTTGTCCTACTGTTTTTTATATATTGTATCAAAAACAATATTTTGAAAGAGAATGAAAGTGATCTCTCTATATTTCTAATTTTTTTAAAGAAACTAACAATTGGTATCTAGAGCCTCTTTGTTATTGAAGGGCCTAAGATTTAAAACCACAGAGAAACCAACATACCAATTTTAAGAGAAATAGAATACCTATTTGAAAAAAAAAATCACTAGAAAAGAAAATTAAAAAAAAAACCTGTTTTCTTGATACCCAACCTTTTTTCTTGATGGCTTCTAACAATATTACACTACCAGCACCTCCTGTATTTACAGTGAAGAATTATGAAATCTAGTATGTAAAGATAAGGACTCACTTGAGGGCATATGATCTTTTGGAGGTGGTGGATGTTAAGACAAACTCTCATTTTTAAAGTTTTGATGAAAATAAACAAAGGTTAATTAAAAATTGTTAATTATGATTCTAAATGTATTGTTAAATTAACCAGTGCTTTTGAGTGTGTTAATTCAAAGATAGGTTTCAAAAGAATCAAAGAAAACAACATAAACAAAGGCAGAGAACATTCTTGACATATTCTAGAAAACGGAGAATGTTCGCCAAGCCGTGAAATTCTCCAATCACTTACAAGAATCAGTTTGGTTAAATTCTTTTTACTCTGATACATTTATACTGAGTTCTTTGTAAAGAATCGAATCTCAAACAAGAGTTGAGACATCTCAGATTCTAACAAAACAATCTCTTCATTATTGTAAAACTCAAACTATAAGAGTTAAGTATAGTTTGGGGTAGATTGTAAGAAATCCTATCAAGGTTGGTTGGTGATTTGATTAATCTCTTTCTGGGTGGAATTAGATTAAGTTCTGTAAACAAAGATCAAGGTTGATCTAGGCTAGGTGCTGTAAAACCAAGAAGGTTCTTGTTTTAAACACTTAGTGGAAAATCTCACAATTGTGAGGACTGGATGTAGCCCAAGTTGGGTGAACCAGGATACATCTGTGTGTGGTATTTCTTATCCTTTATCTCTTTATTCAGTTTGATTGCTGTTCAAGATTAAAAATACAAAACTGTTTTTCTGTTTTACAAACTAATCTGAACGTTCTCCGTTTTCTGATAAACCGAGAAAGTTCTCCGTTTTTCTGCTTCCTTAACCAAGAACTTTCTTGAGTTCAAATATGAAGTTTTTCAGGAAATTTTAAAAAGGGAGATTTACAATTCAAACCCCCCTTCCTTGTAAATCCATTTTGCTACTTCAGTGGAAACAACTACTGAACCACCACCTTTGCAAGAAAATCCAACTGTTGCTCAAATGAGATACCACAGTGAGCAAGTTTCTAAGAGAGCTAAAGCTTACCATCCTTCACTCTGCAATGAATGATGATGTTATCATGAGAATCTCACACTTGGTGACAGCAAAACAAGTTTGGGAGAAGTTGGAAGAAGAGTTTTTTAGGAATGAAAGAACCAAGCAAATGCAGGTTATTAATCTCAAAAGAGAGTTTGAAGCCTTGAAGATGAATGAAGCTAAAACCATAAATGATTTCATTACCAAAGTTATGAAAGTTGTAACCCAAATTAGATTGTTGGGGGAAGAATTTCTTGATAGTAGAATTGTAGAAAAAACCTTGGTGGTTTTACCCAAAATGTTTGAATCCAAAATTTCTTCACTTGAAGAGTCTAAAGATCTTTCTAAGATAAGCTTAACAGAGCTTACAAATGCTCTTCAAGCTCAAGAGCAGAGAAGACTTACTCAGCAAGAGGAAGCAACAAAATTAGCCTTACAAGTCAAACACAAAGGAAAAGCCATAACAATCAACGATGAAAATAAATTTGTTGGGCATTATTATGGAAAAGATACAAAGAAGAAGGAAAGGTTTCCAAAGTGTGGAATCTGCAAAAGAACTAGCCACAAAGAGAATGATTGTTGGTACAAAGGAAAAACACCACCACCAATACAATGTAGATATTGCAAAAAAAAAAAGGGCATATTGAGAGGTTTTGTAGGCTGAAACAGCAACAACAAAATCAACAAAGTCATACTTCTCAAAAGTCAAATGTAACTGAAACTGATGATAGCGAAGAACTCTTGTTCATGGCCAAGACTACAAAAAGTTTGGAGGATGGAGACACTTGGTTTCTTGATAGTGGATGCACACAATACATGACTAGCAAACTAGATTTTGTTTTCGAAGCTCAAACCTGTTACAAGATCTGTAAAGATCGGAAATGGAGAAAAAGTTGCCATCACGGGTAAAGGAACGGTGAGAATTAATACTGTAACAAATATTAAATACATTTATGATGTTCTTTTAGTGCCTAAACTTGATCAAAACCTGTTGAGTGTGGGTCAAATGTTGCAAAACGGCTACTGCTTGTTATTTAAAGAAGGAAGTCGTGTGATTACTGATGTTAATAATCATGAATTATTTGAAATAGATATGAAAAAAAGAAGTTTTCCTATTAACTGGAATTTAGTTTCTGAACATGAATGTAAATTGAGCAAGGCTGAACTTGATTCTAAGCTATGGCACAAGAGGTTTGGCCATGTAATTTGAAATCCATTCAATTTGTTCAAAAGAAAAAGTTGGTCAAAGACTTGCCTAGTATTCAAATGTGCTTAGAAGTGTGTGAAGGTTGTCAACTTGGTAAGTAACATAGATTGCCTTTTCCAAGTTCGGCTACATGGAGAGCAAGTAAAAAACTTGAATTGGTTCACTCATATGTTTGTGGACTTATGAATACTACTTCACTCCATGGTAGCAAGTATTTTATTCTTTTTATTGATGATTTTACAAGAATGACTTGGGTTTATTTTCTTAAACAAAAATTTGAAGTTTTTCTGTTTTTAAGAAATTGAAAGTCTTAGTTGACATCCAAAGTGGTTGTTTTTTGAAGAGACTAAGAACTGACAATTGGAAGGAGTTTATTTCTACAAAATTTAATAAACTTTTTGATGATTTTGGTGTTGAGTACCAACTTACAGTTAGCTATTCACCCCAACAAAATGGAGTTTCTGAAAGAAAGAATATATATATCATTGAAATGGCTAGGTGCATGATTTTTGAGAAGAAATTGCCAAAGTCTTTTTGGGCAGAGTCAATAAACACTGTTGTGTACCTCCAAAATCGACTTCCGACAAGGGCTATAGAGGGGATGACACCTATTGTGGCTTGGGGAGGCATCAAGCCTTCTATCAAGCTTCTAAAGGTGTTTGGTTCATTGTGCTACACTCATATACTAGAAGTGAAAAGAACCAAATTGGATAAAAATGTTGAAAGAGGAATTTTAATAGGCTATAGCTCAAAATCTAAGGGCTATAAAGTCTATGGAATTGATTCAAAAAAAAATTTCATTGATAGAGATGTTATAGTGGATGAAGACGCATATTGGAATTGGGAGACCTCTCAAGTTAGTAGGCATTCAACTTTTCCTTCTCTTAAGAGCACAATGGAATATCAAGATGAAGAAGTTGATGATGACTTCGCTATAAGAGGTACTCGATCTCTTTCAGAGATTTATCAAAGATGTAACAATGTTGTCCTTGAACCTGCTAACTTTGAAGATGCTAGTAAAGTTGAGGAATGGAATCAAGCTATGAAAGAGGAGATGGCCACCATTGAAAAGAACAAGACATGGCAGCTAGTTGACAAGCCTAAAAACAAGCCTGTCATTGGAGTTAAATGGGTCTATAGGATAAAGATGAACCCTGATGAATCCATCAACAAATACAAGGCTAGACTTGTGGTCAAAGGCTATGTTCAACAATCTGGAATTGATTACATAGAAACGTTTGCACCGGTAGCAAGAATGGATACTATTCAAATTCTTGTAGCATTGGCTGCACAAATGAAGTGGAAAATTTGGCATTTAGATGTCAAATCAGCAATCTTGAATGGAAATCTTGATGACAAAATTTATGTTGCTCAACCTAATGGTTTTTTAGTGAAAGGAAGAGAAGAAATGGTGTATAAGCTTCATAAAGCTTTGCATGGGCTAAAACAGGCCCCTAGAGCATGGTACAACAAAATTGATAGCCAATTTCACAATTAAGGCTTCAGGAGGAATGAAAATGATGCAACTCTTTATGTAAGAAGGTTGTTGGACGGTGGTTCTTTAATTGTCTCTTTGTATGTTGTTGACTTGTTAGTAACAAACAATAATCAACAAGAAATACAAAAACTTGTGGAGGAGATGAAAAACCAGTTTGAGATGTCTAGTTTAGGAGAAATAAACTACTTTCTTGGCTTGGAAGTGCATCAATCTGAGGATGCAATTTTTCTGAATCAAGAGAAGTATGCTCGTGAAATTTTGAAGAAATTTAGAATGGAAAGTTGTAAATCTGTCCCCACTCCTTTGGTGTCAAATTTGAAGCTCTCAAAGGAAGATGAAACTAAAAAAATTGATGTTTCTCTTTATAGAAGCTTGATTGGAAGTCTACTTTATCTTACTTCATCCAGACTTGACCTTATGTATGCAGCAAGTCTACTCTCAAGATTTATGCATATTCCTACCAAAACACATTTTGCTGCAGCAAAGAGGGTGCTTAGATATGTTAAGGGCACTACACAATTTGGAATATGGTACAAACCAAGTGAAAATTGAAGTTTGATAGGCTATGTTGATATTGATTGGGCTGGAAATATTGATGACATGAAGAGTACTATATGTTATGCTTTTTCCTTAGGCATTGACATGTTCTCATGGAACTCAAGGAAGCAAGAAATTGTAGCTCAATCTACTGCTGAAGTAGAGTATGTAGCAGCAGCTGCAACAACAAACCAAGCAATTTGGTCGAGGAAAATTCCACTTGATTTGGGAATACAACAGCTAGAAGCAACCTTGATTTATTGTGATAGCAAATCAGCAATTGCTATTGCTGGAAAAACCAGTTCAACATGGAAAGATCAAGCATATTCAAGTGAAGTTTCATGCTATGAGCGGGGCTATAAAATGTCAAGAGATCAAGCTCGCTCATTGTTGTTTGAACTCTCAAGTTTCTGATATATTGACCAAATGTCTTCCAAGAGTTAAGTTTGAAAAGTTTAGAAGGTTGCTTGTAGTGTTCATAAAAATCTCAAGGAGGAGTGTTAAAGCATGAGATTTGAGATGTTCACCAACAATATATTGTGATATTTTGTTTTATCTTGAGTATTATTTTATTGTTCAAATTACCTCTGCATGAAGTATGGTGACCCATACTTGTTGGAGTGATTTAAAACTTTGTAATTATGGTTAGGTGACAGACCACTATGCTGTCCTACTATTTTTTTCTTTTTTGTTTTTTATAAATCGTATCATAAATAATATTTTGAAAATGAATAAAAGTGATCTATGTTTCTAATTTTTTAAAAGAAACTAACAATTTCTCACAAGTTACACGTCTATTTACGTTTTGGGTTTTTTAACGTTATGCGAATATTTGTTTTTAATTCTTGAAGCCATTGCTTGCAATTAGCATATAAAAGGTGAAAAAATTGAAAAAGGAAACTTTGAGAACAATGTAAAAACAAGTGAACACAGATTTTTTTTATCCAGTTTTGTGAGCACGATAAAATCAATATAACAATATTTTTTATTTTATCTTTTTATTATGCGATGATCTCAAATCATTGATGATCATGGGAATTTTAACTTTTTATTTATATTATATAAATTTAATTTGTTTACAAGTAGCTACATTTTAATAAGTGATTTTGCTTAAAAAAATCCCCAAATATAAAATGGACTAAAAAAAATACCCCAAAAAAAAATTAAATAAAAATATAACAGTTTTATTAAGAAATTATTTTTTAACTTTGAAGGGCCTCATTTTTAAATTTTCCTTGTGCTTTTAAATGTGTTGAGCCGATCACAGACATACTTGTAGTTAAAATTAAGATGTGACCATTTCATCCAAAAATATGTGTATGTAGTTTGTACCTAGCTAAATTGTCTGGTGTTTTGCTATATTTCAAAAGAGAAGAACAAATGAAGAACCATTAAATTAATATGACTAGCTACACTGGTTGAGAATTTTTCTTTAAGAATAACCTCTTAAAAATGTGCCTAACATTAAACCTTAGCATGCAACACATTATGCTTCAAAACTACAAATATCTGTGATTTTTAGGCACTAAATAAAAAATTAGTTGATTTACTGTGGATATAATTTTATTTAGAGTAGATTCAAATAAAGAAATCAATAGAGAATTATGTTTAATTATAAATGAACTATAAGAAATCATGTCCTGAATTCATGCTTTAAACTTTGGTCTGCTAGATGCAATATTTAGTGATTTATAAACTTTGGATCCAAAGGATCCGCGACTTAGAAAATGGTGGCCACAACAAAGGTAAAAATAGTAGTTATTACTGTTTTTTCTTGTTTTAAAGAGTGAAGAAAAATCGTGAAAAATGATGATGATGAAACGCTGCTTTTATGAAAAAGAAATTTGAGAATCTCGTTTTTTTCATCTAAGATGGAAAAAAACATATTTCAAAATTTATCTAAATATTACCTAATTTTCTTAACTAGTTCTGATCTATTCTGATCTCTCACTCAATATTATATAATAGTACAAATAATTTTAATAAAATATATGCAATATTGTAATTAATTAACACAACGACAACTGCAATTATTAACGCAACATCCATAATAAGCAAAACTGTAAAATTCTAACACAATCGGTAAAAACTCCAGCGAGATTGAAAAACAAAATATGTTAATTTCTATACAACAATGATTATAACAACATATTTTCTTAATGGTTGGCACACACTTACGTATAATTAATGGAAGACTTGGAAGTCAACGTTAATGGAATTTGAGTGATCCAAATTTGCAAAGACATTTTTTTCATGCTATGATTTATGATAAGGTTTACTTTGAAATGATGCAATGCTTCCCATTGCATGACTTGCAACTTTATGAGTCTTCTTCTTCAATGAAACTTTTTTCGTGGCCGAAACATTACAACATTTTGTCACCTATGTATTCTTAGTTTTGTCTGGTGTTGTCTAGTTGTCACTAAGAGTAGACAACAATGAGAATTACTTAACAATGAGTACACCTTAATATCTTATCATAAGTTATAGTTACTTGACTCATAAATATTATTTCTGTTGGCCAATTTTTCTTTTGGCAAATTTGGATCACCAAAAGTCAAAACAAAAAGAAAGTTCCATTAAGTGAAATGTGTATAACTTTTTTAGAAAGAAAAAAGGGTATAATAATTATCTTGACATATCTAAAATCTACAAAGATTGAGTCCTTGATTATAGAATTAAATAAACTAGATTAAATTCCCTGAAATTTGGGAATGACTTTGACTATCACGTCAATGTGCTACTGCTCCTTGTGTTTGTAAACTAACTACATATATATAAAGCCATAAATAAAAACTTTAATGATTCATGGGTCATGTTAATCAAAATTTCCCAAACTTTTGGCCTTTTCCACACTTGGAAATCAAAGTGATCAACCTTATTTTCCACATTGCTCTTCTTCTTCAAGGAAATTTCTCTTACATTAGTGTCGGATTTCACCCTAGAGCATACAAAACAGAATGTGTCTGAAACTTTTGTTAGAAACACATATTATAGAATTGAAGATGAATCTCATATTAAAAATAAATTTAAGAGTTTCCCTAAAATGAAAATTCCTTAAAATATTTTATATTGATGATATAAACGATACTAAAAGACACTGTCAGCTCTGAGCATGTGTAGGGTGTGTGACCGGCTCCAATTTTTCTAGGGCACCAAATTTTTTTCTTATGGTATAAAAAAATATATAGTATACAAAATTATATTGTAATAAAATGTCAAAGTTTGAGAGGTTTAATGGTTTTTCTTTGTAAGTTCTAAGTCTAAAATACAATGGATCTTATTTTATTCTTATACTAAAATTAGAAACCTTAAAAAAAAATTGTCATTCTAAATTCTCCTACTTTTGTTATTCATTGGTCTCTAAAGTTTGTGAAGACGAACAAATAAATCATATTATTATTTCTTAAAGGTAAAGTTTTATTAACAATTCTACGTCCCTTCTATCATCTCAAAGTAAAGTTTTATGATTTCTTTAATTTTTATATATTTATAAGTTTATTAAAACAATAATAATGATTTTTCGAGTACATAGATAGAAAATTGGCAAGATATTGAGTTGTTATTTTATGGTGGTGGTCTTGCTACTACCACATGTTAGGATTGTATAACTATTTTTGCTATAATTCTATTGTAATTTTTGATTTAATTTGAACTTTTTAATGTTGATTTATCTATAAAAAGGATAAAAATCTGCATAAAAAGAAATAAACTAAATTCAAATTTTGCACAGGGGACTCAAATTCTGAAGAAAGACCCTGCTAAAAGAATACATAAAATGCTCTATATATAGAACTAGTAGAGGCTTAACAAACTAATTACTATTAACTACTTCTCTAATAAACTTTATTATCTTTAATACAAAAATATAATTAATCTAGAATTAACAAATTGGTTAATACAGATTGCCTCTATCCAATCTTAACGATAAGATCACCATTTATCAGTTTCAACATATATAGTCTTGTGTCATAGGTTGTCTTATTGTGTCCCTAAGAGTAATAAGTAGGTAGCAATGAGAAATACATTATTTTCTTTGTTTTGCTTACTTTTATGCTACTACAGCATATATCTCAGTTTTCAAATATTCTTTGTTGCTTCTACCAAATGTCTTGAGATCAACAATCATTGTTGCTCCAATGAAGGACAAATCAATGCTCTTGACCTGAATAGTTTATTTTTGACAGCCTCCCAAGTATTTTAGTGGAGCTCCGCCATTGCTTATGAGGGATTTGCCATGCTTATTGAGTATTGGTTGAATTAGATGGATTCCAATCTCTTACTATGCTTAAATGCTTACAATTATTTCAGTTGATGCTATTTTTGGATTTTTTGTTACCATGAACTTGAAATGAAAACATCATAGTGTATGTTTCGCATTAAAAGCTTTTATTATTTTTGGAAAAGTTTTTCCTCAAAAAGAACAATCTTTCTCATTTGAGATAATTATTTTTCACTAGGGTAATAGAAACCTTTGTAATTCTTTAGGTATCTTTTATAGTATAAGCTTCCCCTAAACACACAATATATGGTAATTCTGCTTGAGCTTGATTATAGCTAGAATAGAAAATATATATACACCCACCTTTAGTCCTGTCCTTTTTTTTTTCTTTTTTAATTAGGTATTCTCATAGATGGATTCAGAAATATAATAGATCGGGGGTCGAAATCTTTAATATAATTATAATTTTTAATATAATTATAATAATCTTTAATCTTTAATCTTTAATCTTTAATCTTTAATAGTTTATTATAATTTTTAATATTAAATACTTGTCAAAATTTCATAACCGAAAAATTAAAATTGAATTTAATGAGAGAAAATATTTGTATTATATTATATTTTTTTAATTAATCTTTAAATCTCAAAAACAATGTTTTTTTTATCTATATCTAACAATATTGATATTTGTCAGTTGAATTAAACTTTATGAATAAATAAAAAAAACATTTATAAAATAAAATAGCAACAAAACCAAATATAAAATAAACAGCACCAAAACCATTATTTTTTATATTAAAAAAATTAAATCAACCATTATTAGTATTATTATTGTTTTTTTTATAAAAAAAAAACATTATTATTTTTTAACACATATTAGCACCATTCTTTAGACTAACATTATTTGTTGTTTTTTAGTTTCAAAAAACTATTTTGAAAATTATTTGGGACGAAACAGAAAAGGGAAAAGAGAGAAAACTCAGGTATTTTTCTAAGTTTTGGTGCAATTTATGAATTGAGTGAACTTCTCTATTTATAGAGGAATTCTGCATTTGATATGAGCAAATTCCGCGAGAACAATTTTAACCAGTTCTCTGAAAACAATTTAGTCTATAGAAAAAATGACATGCAAATTCAGAGAAAGGAGGAGAAAGACACGATCATGTGAAAACTGATGAGAAGAAATGAAACCGAAATGAGGACTCGGTCAACACACAAAAAGTGTGTCAAAATTTTTGAGAGAGAAAAAAATGCACGCGTTAATAAATATTAAACTTTTTCGTGTACTAAGAAATAATACACCACACAGCCCGAACTCAATCGAACACGGTGGCGCGTGTGGTGGTTGATTTGAATGCGTTCTCTCCCCTTCAAAAAATTGAGTATTATGGGACACATTTCAAGTGTCATACCTTCTTATAAACATTACTAGTGTGTGATATTTCTCTTATATGAGACTTCTTCATTTCTTTGCCCAACACTAACTCTAAAAGTCAACCTTTGGGGTTTAAATTCTATAAATTCCAACATTATTTTACTACTCTAATTAATTGTACCATTTACTTATATTACATGAAAATTGAAATAAAAAAAAAAGAACGAAACTAATTAATACGTCACTATCTTTTTTAACTCTTTGTATTGTTTAGTTTATTAGTAGTTTTGTGGCTTCTACTACACTGACATGTTTGATTTTTCGTTTAATTTTCCCTCCCAATTAATATCATAGTATATATATATATATAAATGTATGGTAGTTGAGGAAGGGGAACGCCTGCCCTACCGTTATGTCCGTTTTTGGTTATTCTTCTTTTGGAACTGCATAAATTAATTAATCTCCGAACCAGGTTCGATTAGAGGGACAGGCCAGCAAGGTACTTAATTGCCTTGACCTCACTTTTTTTTGTTGCCAATATTATATACCAACTAGAATATTACAAAGGGAGCTTAAATTTCTTTGAACGTCATATATATATATATATATATATATATATATATATATATATATAATTTATTAATGTATTAATTTTGTATATATGTAAGACGATAAGAAGAATAACTGAGATAGAAAAAATTGTAGAGTTTGTTATTAAATAAGTATTTTTTCTCCTAAAATAATATGAAAAAAGAACGTTTTGCAAATGTTTAATTATAAAAAATTAACAATTTTTTAAGGGATGAAAAAATTATTATTAATCAAAGTAGAATTAATCACAAGTTTACAACCGTTTTGGATTGAATTTAAACTCTCTCAATAATATCAAAATATTACCATTTAACAAACACATCATGAACATAAAATATTGTAGTAAATCAGAGAATAAAAATGTTGTATTCTTATATATTGATCAATAGGGTTACAAGGAAGGAATATATAAAGGAGGTAGGCACTCAGCCATGCTCATCAGAAAAGAAATACAATTAATACAATAACTCCTCATAAACTACAATAAACAGAAAATGAAATAAACTAATAAGGAGAGATAGCAACATAATGACCAAATTCCTCTTATTCTAGGAAACAAATAATGCTTAATCAACCGTATAAAAGTGGAAGATTTCCACACTCCCCCTCAAGCTAGGTTGTTGATGTTTAGCAATCCTAGCTTGGATATAAGATTCTCAAATGTTTTCCTTTGCATTGCCTTGGTGAGAATGTCAGCAGTTTGTTGGCTTGTAGGGGTATACTGGAGTGATATGTTCCCATTTTCAATATTTTCTTTGATAAAATGACGATCAATCTCAACATCTTTTGTCCTGTCGTGATAAACAGGATTCTTAGCAATGCTGATGGTAGACTGATTATCACACAACACCTTTATGGGAATTGAATTTAGGACTCCAATTTCATGAAGCACCCTCTTTAACTATATTCCCTCACAAATACCTTGAGATAAAGCTCTAAATTCGGTTTCTACTGAACTACAACACACAAAGATTGTTTTTTACTCCGCCAAGTGACTAAGTTTCCCCAAACAAAGGTACAATAGCCTGATATTGAACGTCGATTAGTCATAGAGCCTGCCCAATCAGCATCAGTAAATATTTCAATTTCTTTATTTGTTGACTTATGGAAAAATAATCCCTGGCCTGGTGTCATTTTCAAATATCTGAGAATTCTATATAATGCTTCCATATGTTCTTCTGTGGGACAATTCATGAATTGGCTCAATGTACTCACCGCAAAACTAATGTCTGGTCTAATATGAGATAAATAAATGAGTTTTCCAACTAACCTTTGATATATTCCTTTGTCAACTGGTGCACTATTGTCTAGAGTCCCTAGCTTCATAGTTGCATCCATAGGAGTTTCAGATGGTTTACATCCAAGCATACATGTCTCTTTTAGGAGATCCATGACATATTTTCGTTGAGAAATTGAAATACCTTCTTAGATCGAGCAACCTCCATCCCAAGGAAATATTTGAGATTTCCCAAGTCTTTGATCTCAAATTCTTTGGCTAGGAGACTCTTTAATCTCTTAATTTCTTCATCATGATCTCCTGTTAGAACAATATCATCAATATATACAATAAGAATAGCCTTTTTCCCTGACGATGATTGTTTCAGAAACATTGTATGATCTGTCTGACATTGAATGTATCCAAACTTCCTTACCACCTTTGTGAATCTGTCAAACCAAGCTCTAGGTGGTTGTTTCAATCCATACAAAGATTTCTTGAGTTTGCAAACTTTATTTGTATCGATAGAGGTCTCAAAACCCAGGGCAATCTCCATGTAAACTTCCTCTTCAAGATCACTAGTTAGGAAAGCATTTTTCACATCCATTTGATAGAGAGGCCAATCAAGATTTGAGGCAAGTGAGAGTAAAATCCGGACTGTGTTGAGTTTTGCAACTGGGGCAAATGACTCTTGATAGTCAATCCCATAGGATTGCGTAAACCCTTTTGCAACCAATCGTGCCTTGAATCTATTGATGCTGCCATCTGAGTTTTGTTTAACGGTGAAAATCCACTTGCATCCCACTGGACGTTTTCCTGATGGTAGATCAGATAACTCCCAAGTCCCGTTCTTTTTAAGTTCATGAATTGAAGGTGCAAGCACGAGAAGGGGGTTGAATTGTGTTTGTTAAACTTGATTTCTTTTGGTTTTGTTGAATGTTGATGTGAATTATTGGATGAATAATTGACCAGACTAAGCAGCGGATAATAACAACATAAGAACACATCAATTAATCCTGGTTCACCATTAACTTGGCTACATCCAGTCCATTCACTCCGAAGGCTTTAATCCACTAATTCAAAACACTTTTGAATTACAACTCCTGACCCTCTAAGTCAGTCTTCCCAAACAGCCTGACAACCCCAGACTTTTGAGGAACGAGAACAACTCCTTGACTCTACAATTCAAGACTTCTCTACCAATCTGACAGCCCCATATTGAAGAAGGAATCTACACCACTATTGGGCAAGGGTTTGGAACTTTGCAAATTTTCTTTTGGAAAGCTGATTGCTGCACTGATTCTTGCATACTTTTGTTGGTTTTGGAAAGCTGATTGTTGCACTTAATTTCTCTCTCGAAAACACTTAGAAAATATTGTTTTTGCACTCAAGTGATTCTCTCTTTTGAACTCTCGGATTGTGTTGAATATGAAGCTTGAGTTCTTGTGTTTTTCGATACTTGATGCTGCTGTCTGAAGCCTCCTTTTATAGCTGGAGATAGGGCTTTGTCCAAGCTTAAATTTGAAATAAATCTTGCACAGATTTCCTTCAAAAATTTTGTTGGTCAATCTTGTTTCACTTAAATTAAAACCATGTCTTTTTAGCTTCAGATTGCACTTGAAAATTCTGTTGACCAATCTTGTTTCTTTTAATTTCAAATCATATCTTTTTAAGCTTCAAATTGCATTCGAATTTCTTCAAGTCTTTAGTGATTTTTTGAATTAAATCCCATTAACACTTTGATCAATTTTCTATCAAAATTTAATCAAGTCTTCTTTGAATTTTAATCAAGTCTTCACTGATTTTCATCATGATTTAAATTCTGGACCGTATGTTCTTCTAATCTCGACCATCTCTGGACCATGTAATCTAATCTGTACCATTCTATGATCCTCTTATCTCGACCAACTCTGGACCATGTGATATGATCTGTACCATTCTGTGATCTGAACCTTTTATCTTCTGCTCTCGACCATTGATCTTTTGCTCTGGACATTTATCTTTTGATCTGGACCATTAATCTGGACTTTTATCTTCTGATTTGGACCATTGATCTTTTGCTCTGGACATTTATCCTCTGATCTGGACCATGTTTGGACTAAGTCTTATGTTCTGGACAATTATATCTTCTGATCTGGACCAAGTCTGGACCAAGTTTTATTTTCTGGACCATGCTATCTTCTAGTCTGGACCAAGTATTTTGTTCTGGACCATGCTATCTTCTGGTCTAGACCAAATCTAGATTAAGTCTGAACCAAGTCTGGATTGAGTCTTATGTTCACGACCATGCTATATTCTGGTCAGGACTAAGTCTGGACCAAGTCTGACTTATGTTTCCTTCTGGTCTGGAACAAGTCTCTCTCTGACAAGCTTCCTTCTGGTTTGGTCCAAGCCTCCTTCTGGACTCTGCTTCCTTCTGATCTGGGCCAAGAAAGATATCCTCTGATGATGTTATTTTTCCTTCCCTTTGATGATATCCTCTGATGTTTGCCTTTGATGACATCCTCTATTATTCTCTGGAGGTATCCTCTGGTACCCTTTGGTGACATCCTCTGGTATCCTCTGGATGCATCCTCTGGTATCTTCTGGATGTTTCCTCTGGCTGAAACTTCTGGTGGCATTTTTATCTTCTGGTGGTGTCATCCTCTGATTTTGCACAACCTCTGATTTTTTCTTCTAAGTCAAAATACGATTTACATAAAATACTTTTGTTAACATCAAAACTTTATTTGAAAGAACCAACTTGGTTCCAATATGAATTTCCTCCAATATGGCTTTCTTCCATTCAAGCTTTAGGAGAGCTTTATGGACATAATTTGGAACCTGAATTTTATCAAGGTTGCTAACAAAAGCCAAGTGATGAGGAGATAATTTATCATAAGAGACAAATTTGCAAATAGGATGATTAGTGCAAGACCGTTTTTCTTTTCTTAAAGCAATAGGTATGTCATCATATGGAATAATAATGGGAGTAGGGTCACAATGGACATTACCTTTTGTGTTTTCAATCTCTAAATTCGGGTTGGATTCTTGACAATCTTCGATTTGCTGCAAAACTTTCCTTTCATGTTTGTTGTTCCTTCCAGTATAGACACGAAACTCACTTATTTCAGCAGATTGGTTTGAATAAGAGGGCTGAACAGGAGGCTACTCTAAAGGCAGTTCTGACATTGGTAGAACAGATGATTGAGAATTAGGCTGGTCTGACATGGGCAGAGGCAGAAAAGAAGGCTGAGTATTGGGCTGGTCTGACATGGGCAAGGGGAAAGTAGTGTTAGGATCAAAGGACACATTTGGGTCAGTTTGGTTTACTTGAGGTGACACAGAGAAATTCTCACCATAGGTTGACTCCAAGGCTCCAATATCCCAAAGTTGGTATTCTTGTGTGAAATTCTCCCCCTGAATATCAGTTTTGGTATAAAATGGATGATTTTCAAAAAATGTAACATCCATTGAGTTATAAAATTTTCTAGTAGTTGGGGAATAGCATTTGTATCCTTTTTGGTTATGAGAGTACCCTATAAATATGCACTTGAGAGCCCTTGGGTCAAGTTTACTGGCTTATTGGTGGACAAACACAAAACAACCAAAAACTTTGGTTGGAAGAGTAGATAGGACACGGGTATTAGGAAAAACAGTTGGAAATGATCTGGTAGGGAGTTTGAAATTTTAGTACACGAGAAGGCATTCTATTTATTAAGTACGTGGTTGTTGAGACAGCTTCACCCCAAAACAATTTTGGAACATGTGTGGTAAACATAAGAGATCTAGCAACTTCTAGGATGTGTCTATTTTTTCTTTCTGCTACCCCATTTTGTTGTGGGGTGTCAACGCAAGAGCTTTGATGAATGATCCCATGGCTGTCCAAATATTCTCCAAGAGATGTTTGAAAGTACTCTCTTGCATTATCTGTTTTTAGAACCTAAATTTGGGGTTGAAATTGAGTTTGAACCATGTTATTGAATTTTCAAAAAATTTGACCAAGTTTAGACTTTTCTTTCGTAAGGAACAACCATGTTATTCTAGAATGATCATCCACAAACAACATAAACCATCTAGATCCTGTGATATTTTTTATTCTAGATGGTCCCCACACATCGCTATGAGTCATGGAAAAAGGCTGAGAGGCTTTATAACGTAACATAGAATAAGAATGACGAACATGTTTAGAAAATTGACAAAATTCACATTGGACAAACTTTGGATTTTTATTTTTTCATAATAAAGGAAACAATTTTTGAAGATACATAAGACTTGGGTGACCTAGACGATAATGCCAAAACATAATAGCACTATCCTTATTTTGTTGGTTGGTTGACTCAACACAAGCTGTATTGTGAGTTTGTCTTATAGGAGGATGATTTGTTTGAAGAAGGTAAAGTCCTGAGCAAACCTTAGCACTGTCAATCGTCCTCCCCGAATCCAAAGTTTGAAATTCACACAAGTTTGAGGCAAATTTAGCAACAAAGTTAAGATCATTAGAAAGCTTACTCACAGATAACAAATTGCAATCCAAGTTTGGAACATGTAGGACATATTTTAACTCTATATCATTTGATAGAGTGACCATACCTGTTCTAGCTACTTTAGAGAATGAACCATCAACAATTTTTATAGATAGTTGATAGCGTTTCAGCAAGTGTACTGAATCGTTGCAAGTAATAATTAAAACGGTAGTACCGAGTGTCGAACTCAAGGATTGCATTTTACTATCGAATTATATTTAATTATTGAAATTGAACAAAAAGTTTATGGATTGAGTAGAATAATATTTGAAATAACAACAGTAATAAAATTGAACTTTTATAATGAGAAAAATGTCAGGGATGAGTTTCACTACGAGTCCAACCTTGGTCTCTAATTTGATCCTAGTTACTGAATTCCTTTATTGAATTATTACCGAATTTTCTTTAGTATTCTTGCCCTAATGTCTTAGTGACAGAACCTTTAATCCCAAAATAACCCCTAATTCCTTGGTGGATTTAAAATTCGAATTAAGCTTTACAGTATAGAAATTCTCTTTTTAAACTGCTGCCTCGGCAACTAATTCAATTGGTTTCATGACCTGCATCTATCCCTAGACTACAATCTCATGAATTTCGCATCTCAAGCATTCGTAAAGTCCACTTCTGTTTCAAAATACGAATCGTAAAACATTTTAAAGTTGATCAGACAATAAAAAGCATTAAGCACAGAGATGAGAAAAATAATTCAATAAACTTATTCATATAACAAAGAATCAAATCAGACAATTAAGGGATTCATCTTGTTTCACTCATCCCTAACAAATAGGGTTTAGTTACTCATTATAGAGATTAAAGAAGAATTACAAGAAAGATTTATTAATGATTCTTGATAAAACTCCTTCAATGGTGTAGAACAGCCGTCTCTGAGCTTCTCTGCTAGGGCACAAGTCTCTAAGTTTCCCAATTGACAAAAAGATCCCTAGAAAATCAGAAAAACTCGATTTTATGCAATCTGCAACGCGCCACGTGCCCCAGGCGCATGCCTTGCGCTTCAGGCGCATTTAAACAGAATCAGCATTGCAGAAATGCGCTTCATGCGCATGTTTACGCTTCAGGCACACAACATCTTCTGTCTGACGTATACTGCATATTTCTACTATTTGGATTCCGAATTTGGTTCTGGTAGCTTCATGAAAGTTGTAGCTATGGATTTTAGCTTTCATATGCACTTGGTTTGACTCCAATTGGACATCTACAACTCTAGATATCACTGAAATACTCCACATAGGTCATGTTGATTTCCCACCAGAATTCAGCACTGCACTAAAAACAAAGAAACGACGCAAAACTCCGAAAAATCTCTACTTAATCAAAGAAATAGGAACATAAGCATTTTATTAAACCCAAGAACTAGAATCAACAAAATATATCAAATAACTCATTAAATTAACTAATGATTGAAGATAAATAAGACTAAAAGCGATGAAAAATATGCATATGATGAAGAGTCATCACAACGCCAAACTTAATCTATTGCTTGTCCCCAAGCAACAATTAATTTCAGATTTGGTACAGTTAAAAGCAAATTTAAATTCAATTTATCAAATCAAATCAAACTCAATTCTCAAAGTTCCAGCTACTACAAAACATTCATCATGCTCCATGGTTGCTTCCAAAGAAAACACCATTTGTACACTTTAGCATTCATTTATCAAGTTCAACACTCACTTCACACACTCTCACCAAAATTTCTCTCAAGTGTTTAGCAAGGGTTGTGAATTTATCACTCAAATCCTAGAACATGCATCACGCTACCATATGCTTGAAAAAATTCTAGTTAGCAATCACAATGCAATAAACACATACACTTTTGGAGGACTTTCGGGTTGTAATGGGGCTTAGGTAAGGGTAGAACATTTTGGGATAGTAGGCTTTACTACTTGGAGTTAGGCATACATTTTCAAATTATTCTGCCTCTTTTATTCTATTTTATTTTATTTTTTCACATTTTATGGTGGAAATTCACAACCATTGACAAAAGAACTAAGAAGATGTTATTTATCAATGTACTCAAACTAATTATTTTTCTTCTTTTTTTTGTTTGTTTTGAATTTGTTCTTCTTTTTTTTTTTTTTTTTTT
>JBBPBO010000005.1:34469123-34510447 GCA_037974295.1 Cicer cuneatum | reverse complement strand
GATCTTTTTCATATAATACTCGTCGTCTTCTGCTTCTATAACCAATAAGTCTTCATATTCTAGTTGTGCAACATAGTCATCAAAACAAGTTTCATTCCTATGTCCTTCTCCGCAAAAGTCACACCTAATAGGGCGCGTTTGAGGGTGATATTTTACAAATGTATCTCTCAAGATTTGTCCCTCAATTATGCGTAATATAGCAGATCTAAGACAAGTATCACACTCTTCATATAATTGTAGTAGAATATCATCATTACAATCTTTCATGCTCTACAGCGAATAGTTATCTCAAACAAAGAAGAAACAAACCACTAGCACACGACATTAGCAAGCTCAACAGATAAAAATAGAAAATAAAAGAAAACAATTTTTTTTTTCAACATTAAAAATAAAAGAAAACAAAAATTTTATTGCAGAGCAAAAATATTCCAATGAAGTAAATAAATTATAACTCAATAGTGATATGGCAATCCCCGACAACGGCGCCAAAAACTTGATAGCGTTTCAGCAAGTGTACTGAATCGTTGCAAGTAATAATTAAAACGGTAGTACCGAGTGTCGAACTCAAGGATTGCGTTTTACTATCGAATTATATTTAATTATTGAAATTGAACAAAAAGTTTATGGATTGAGTAGAATAATATTTGAAATAACAACAGTAATAAAATTGAACTTTTATAATGAGAAAAATGTCAGGGATGAGTTTCACTACGAGTCCAACCTTGGTCTCTAATTTGATCCTAGTTACTGAATTCCTTTATTGAATTATTACCGAATTTTCTTTAGTATTCTTGCCCTAATGTCTTAGTGACAGAACCTTTAATCCCAAAATAACCCCTAATTCCTTGGTGGATTTAAAATTCGGATTAAGCTTTACAGTACAGAAAATCTCTTTTTAAACTGCTTCCTCGGCAACTAATTCAATTGGTTTGATGACTTGCATCTATCCCTAGACTACAATCTCATGAATTTCGCATCTCAAGCATTCGTAAAGTCCACTTCCGTTTCAAAATACGAATCGTAAAACATTTTAAAGTTGATCAAGCAATAAAAAGCATTAAGCACAGAGATGAGAAAAATAATTCAATAAACTTATTCATATAACAAAGAATCAAATCAGACAATTAAGGGATTCATCTTGTTTCACTCATCCCTAACAAATATGGTTTAGTTACTCATTACAGAGATTAAAGAGACAGAGATTAAAGAAGAATTAAAAGAAAGATTCATGAATGATTCTTGATAAAACTCCTTCAATGGTGTAGAACAACCGTCTCTGAGCTTCTCTGCTAGGGCACAAGTCTATAAGCTTCCCAATTGACAAAAAGATCCCTAAAAAATCAAAAAAACTCGATTTTATGCAATCTGCAATCCGCCACGCGCCCCAGGCGCAGGCCTTGCGTTTCAGGCGTATTTAAACAGAATCAGCATTGCAGAAATGTGCTTCAAGCGCATGTTTGCGCTTCAGGCGCACAACATCTTCTGTCTGACGTATACTGCATATTTCTACTATTTAGATTCCGAATTTGGTTCCGGTGTCTTCATGAAAGTTGTAGCTATGGATTTTAGCTTTCTTTTGCACTTGATTTGACTCCAATTGGACATCTACAACTCCAGATATCACTGAAATACTCCACATAGGTCATGTTGATTTCCCATCAGAATTCAGCACTGCACTAAAAACAAAGAAACGACGCAAAACTCCGAAAAATCTCTACTTAATCAAAGAAAGAGGAACATAAGCATTTTGTTAAACCCAAGAACTAGAATCAACAAAATATATCAAATAACTCATTAAATTAACTAATGATTGAAGATAAATAAGACTAAAAGCGATGAAAAATATGCATATGATGAAGAGTTATCAATAGTCCATCATAACATGGACTGTAATGATGAAATAGTGATTTATCCCCCGTCATGTGATCTGAAGCACCCGAATCAACTATCCATGGCTTATGATTTCCAGTTTCAGCAATAAAAGTAATTAATAAATTACCTTTGTCAGCTAATGATGCAACTTTGGTACCATTTTTGGGAGGACATTTCAAAGAACATCTGTTGGAGGGCTTCAATTTGCTCTTGACTAAATGGAGTGGATTGGGGAGAAACTATGTGATTTACTTCTTCAATGGAGACATGATTGCCTCGACTTTCCCTGTCTATGGTGGATTTTGAAGGTTTCCAATCAATAGGTTTCCCATGTATTTTCTAGCATGTATCTTTAGCGTGGCCAGTTCTTTGACAATGATCACACCAGGGCCTCTTCTTCTTCAACCGATTATCTCTAGAGTGATGGTGGACTCCTCGGGCAGCAAGTGCTGACTGATTTTCCATGGCAGCTATTGTTGAGGACTCTCCCAACATCACTTTCTTCCTACTTTCTTCTCTTCGTACTTTAGAGAAGACTTCTCTAATACTTGGTAAACGCTTGGTTCCAAGTATCCTTCCTCGTACTTCATCTAAGTTCTTGTTAAGTCCCATCAAGAATTTAAAAATTCTTTTCTTCTCAACGATCTCCATGTATTTCTTGGAATCAGCAGAGCAGGTCCAACTACGATCTTCAAACACATCAAGTTGTTGCCATTGACGCGTGAGAGAGTTATAAAACCGTGTGACCGTTAGGTCTCCTTGTTGCAAATCTTGCAAAGTTGTCTCAATCTCAAAGATGGCTGATGTGTTTTTTTTACTCGAGTCATATTCCTTTGCATCAATCCATGTTTCGTTTGCTGTGGTGTATAGCAAGAAATTCTCACCTACTTCATTTGTCATGGAATTTATTAGCCATGACATGACCATGATGTCTCGATCTTCCAGTTTTTGTAGGTTGGATCTTTTGTTTTAGGGGCAGTTTTTTTACCTCTAAGATATTCATCTTTTCCTTTGCCACTAATGAACATCAAAACTGATTGTGACCATTGAAGGTAGTTGTTCCCATTCAGTTTTTGTCCTGTAATGAGTAGATGAGTGGTGTTCTCCAATGTTACACCATGATTGATGTTGACTTGAGGTGAGAAGGATCCATTGTAGTCCTCCTTGAGTATGTTGGTTTCTATTTCTTTAGTCATGCCGTATTTGGTCATGGAAATGATCGATTTTCTCTGATACCATGTAGTAAATCAGAGAATAGAAATGTTGTATTCTCATATATTGAACAATAGGATTACAAGGAAGGAATATATAAAGGAGGTAGGCACTCAGCAATCCTCATCAAAAAAGAAATACAATTAATACAATAACTCCTCATAAACTAGAATAAACAGAAAAGAAAATAAACTAATGAGGAGAGATGACAACATAATGACCAAATTCCTCTTATTTTAGGAAACAAATAATGCTTAATCAACCGATTAAAGTGACAGATTTCCACAAATATTAATAATGATTTAAGTGAAAATTTATATAATTGATAATCGCAGACTCTATTTTTATTAAAGTATTTAAGTTGTCTGAGTAAAAACAAAAGTATATAAATTTTGTAGAAATTATTAAAATTGTAATATTTTTTCTGTCACATTTTAAAATGTTTTGAAAATACTCTTGGTAAATACATGCATCGGATTTAACTTTTTAAATCCATGAACCCACGAACCCAATCCATTGACGTGACATATATGTTTTTTTTTGTTTTTTTTACTATTGATATATAGTTAAAATTAAGTTGTACGTAGGACTATGATTGAGAATGTGTTGTTAATTTAATTAATTTAAGTGTTTTGTTGTGTTTGTTGATGTATTTTAATTATTAAATGATATGTTGCGATATAATTTTATTACTTTTTAGATTTTTAAGTATTTAAATTTAATTATATTTTTTTAAAATAAAAAATAATTTTTTTACTACCCGTGAACCTAACCCAACCCAACTCACTCATAATCGGGTAGGTTTGGTTCGGGTTTGATGGAAAAATCATGGGTTGAAAGTTCAACCCAATCCAAATAAAATTAATCGGTTCGGGTATCGGATTTGACAAAAAACGACCAAACTCAACTCATGTAAACCCCTATCTATTTATGTGTAATGAATTATCAAGAGTAATTTAATATGAAATTAAATTTGTTATAAAAGTTATTTTTTTTATTGTTAGTCTTAATTATAGAATTATGAAATTAAATTGTGATGATTATATTTTAATTATATACTTTGTGGTCATTTCTGATCATTGTTACATGTTAATTATTAAAATGTAATTAAAATATTGTGATGTATTTAAATGTAATGAATTATCAATAATAACTTAATATGAAATTAAATTTGTAATAATAGTTATGTTTTTTATTATTAGTTTTTTAATCGTAGAGATGCATGAGTTAGTGCTTATAGCCGAACAACAATTTGCTGTGCTATTTGACATTGTAATCGCTTGACTAAAGTGAACTATAATATTTGTTTATATCAATTTATCTATTATATACAGTTGAACTAAAAATCTAAAAAACTAAAGGAATTGAAATGTCATTTTGTGGTTTAAGAAATCAAAAGTATTCGATGGACTCTTAGTTAAAGAAAAACAAATAATTGGTATCCAAAAGAAAATGTGTTGTCCATATTAAAATAGAACTGAAAGACATAGATAAAAAAAAAATAGAAGATGAGTAAAATTAAATGGAAAAAGAAAATGACCTAAGGATAAGCTTTGACTCAGTTTATGAAGTCGAAAATGTTACACAATCTCATAATTCCTTTTGATATTTGGAGTGAGAATTGAGAAACCATATTAGATTAGAACTACATAGATAAAAAAAAAAGAGGAAAAATAGAAGATGGATCAATTTTAAGTGGAGAAAGAAAATGACTCAATTTCACCAAACCGGGGAAGCTACCAAGAGGTTACACAATCTCACATTTTCCATTAATACTTTGAGTGAGAATTGAGTAGCCATGAATAATTTAATGTTGCGTAAACGACAAAATTTTGTATCTAAAATGTGCTATCCACCAAAGTTTAAGAATGAATTGAAAGAGTAATTCTTGAGATAACATAAGATAGAATGTATTTTATTACCAACTAATCTGAATATACAAAGTTAGAAATGGAGGAACACTTAAAGTTGATTTAAGTGAGAAGATAGTAAAATCATTTTCATGAAGAACTTTTGTGTGCGGATTCTCAACATATGTATATGATGAGGTGAAATGGAAAAGCTAAATTGAGAAATAAAAGGTGTAAGATGAATTATAGAAGCAGGGTGCCACATAAATATATAAGTGATGTAAAACAAATGTTATGATGTGGCACATAAGTGTGTGATGTGTCAATCAATAGAGTTGGGTTAGTTTTACCATACTAATGATAGTGTCACAATAGTAATTCAACCTAGTACGAGAGAAACCATTGATTTGCATAATTGGTCATCGCGCTTGGTTGAAAAGCCAGGGGCGCGAAGCTACCGTGCGTTGGATTATGACTGAACGTCTGTAAGTCAGAATCCGGGCTAGAAGCGATGTGTGTGCCCGTCGTTCGTTTGCTGACCAGCAGCAGGGGGCCTTGTCCCCCAGAGGCACGTGTTGTTGGTGGACCTCGTAAGGCGGATGAGCCTTGCGGGACACTTTGAAACACAATTCCTATTAAGCAGTGAGTATAATCTTTTGCAGACGACTTAAATACTCGACGGGTATTGTAAGTGGCAGAGTGGCCTTGCTGCCACGATCCACTGAGATTCAGCCGTACGACTTAAATACACAACGAGGTATTGTAAATGGCAGAGTGACCTTGCTGCCACGATCCACTGAGATTCAGCCCTAGTCACTTCGATTCATCCCTCCCAAAAAGTCGATTAAGAGCAAATCAATGAGGATGACTCGATCAATACTTAGACACGTGCGCGGACTGGGAGAGTGGGTCATGAACAAGCGGCTTCTAAGAATAACTGTACTGATTATACCAACTTACATGTCCTTGAGACACGGTGCATGGCTTAGGCTTATTCACTGTCAACGACAAGGGAAGGCTCGGGAGGCACTTGTACAGTTGGTTGTCTCAATCACGGTGCACGACTAAGACTTGTTCGCCGTTGATGACTAGGGAAGGCTCGAGAGAAACTTGAATAATCGGCTGAATCAATCGCACTGCACGACTAAGGCTTAGACACTGTCCGTTGACTTTTTTTTAAGTCCTGAATCTGAATCGATGTTTCTTACAAGTTTATTTACATTTTGGGTTTATTTTAACGTTTGCGAATCTCTGTTTTTAACTTTTGAAGCCATTGCTTGCAATTAGCATATAAAAGGTGACAAGATTAAAAAAAAATTGAGAACAATGTAAAAACAAGTGAACACACAAATTTTTTATCCACCTTAGTGACCACCACAAATCAATATAACAATTTTTTTTTAGTTTATCTTTTTATTATGCAATATCTCAAATCATTGATGATCATGGGAGTTTTAAATTTTTATAGTGTAAATTTAATTTGTTTACATGTAGAGCAACATTTTAATAAGTGATTTTGCTTTAAAAAAAAAACACCAAAAATAAAATTAACTCAAATAAAAAAACCCAAAACCAAAATTTAAATAAAAATATAGCAGTTTTATTAAGAAATTGTTTTTTAACTTTAAAGGGCCTCATTTTTAAATTTGCCTTATGCTTTTAAATTTACTACTGATCATGTACCTAAATAAGAGTTTTATAGGTGCTGCATTTCTAAGATTGAATTTGAACTCTAATATTTAATTAAGCTGAGACACGACCATCTCATCCAAACATATGTGTTTGTAGTTTGTACCTAGCCAAACATACGTGTTTTACTATTGCTATATTTTCAAAAGAGAAGATCAATTAAAGGAAGAACCACTAAATTAATATGACTTCACTGGTTGAGAATTTTTCTTTAAGAATATCCTTTCTAACATTAAACCTTGGCATGCAACACATTATGCTTCAAAACTACAAATATCTGTAATTTTTAGGCAGTAAATAAAAAATTGGTTGATTTACTGTGGATATAGTTTTATTTACAGTAGATTCAAATAAAGAAATCAATATTAGAGAATTATGTTTATAAATGAAAAGGTAGTTGGATAGAAATTCATAAACCACTCACTATAAGAGATGATATGCTGAATTCATGCTTTAAACTTAGGTCTGCTAGATGGAATATTTAGTGATTTGTAAAAACAAATATACTGCATTGTAATGAATTCTAATCATTGTTACCAATGTTTTAAAAAAGGGTCCGCATGAGAAAACCGCGTCAACAAAAAGGTAAAAGTAGCGGGTATTCTTGTTTTTTCTTGTTTTAAGGAGGTGAAGACAAATCGTGGAAAATAAGCGCAATGACACGCTATTTTTATGAAGAAAAAAAATGAGAATCTCATTTTTTCACCTCAGATGGATGAAAAACACATTTTCAAAATATATTTAAATACTACTTTACTTTCTTATCTAGTTTTAATCTATTCTCATCTTTCACCCAGTATTATATATTATATAATAATATAAATAGTTTTAATAAAATATATGCAATATTGTAATTAATTAATAGAGCGACAACCACAATTGATAACGCAACATCCATAATAGACAAAACACTAAAATTCTAACATAGTCGGAAACATAACTTCGAGCGCTATTTAAAAACTTGATTGTTATAGATGTAAATAGAGGCTAAGTGGATAACAAACTACCCCAATGAGAATGGAAAAACAAAATATGTTAAGTTCTATACAACAAAGATTATAACAACATATTTTCTTAATGGTTGGCACACTTATGCATAATTAATGGAAGACTTGGAAGTCAACGTTAATGGAATTTGAGTGATCCAAATTTGCCAAAGAAAAATTGTTCATGCTATGATTTTTGATAAGGTTTACTTTGAAATGCTTAGTTCTCATTGCATGACTTGCAACTTTGTGAGTCTTCTTCAATGAAACTTATTTCATGGCTGAAACTTTATA
Organism: Cicer cuneatum; assembly: GCA_037974295.1. NCBI lineage: Eukaryota > Viridiplantae > Streptophyta > Magnoliopsida > Fabales > Fabaceae > Cicer > Cicer cuneatum. The sequence continues at coordinate 34,502,544 of JBBPBO010000005.1, read as the reverse complement.
AGACAACATTTTGTCACCTATGTATTCTTAGTTTTGTCTTGTGTTTTCTAGTTGTCACTACGAGTAGACAACAATGAGAATTACTTCAGTTTTATTGTTTTCCTTCCATCTTTGCTACTATTGCATATATACCAGTTTCCAAATCACTATTACCTCTGCCAAATGTCTTGAAGATCAACAATCATTGTTGCTCCAATTAAAAAATAATCTCACGTTCAATTTAGAAAGGTCAACAAAATTGAAGATGTGGAATCAAAACATTGCATACTGCAATTGGATTGGTGTAACTTGTGATAGTGAAGGACATGTTATTAGCCTTGATCTGAGTGGAGAGTATATCTATGATGGATTTGACAACTCAAGTAGTCTTTTTTGTCTTCAACATCTTCAGAAACTGAACTTGTCTAATTCTTGTCCTCACATTCCAGGCAGGCAGGGAGTATGATTGTCTAATTCTAGAGAACCTATTTGTCCTTATTTTTGATGGGAACCATTTTTCTTCCCCTGTTCCAGAAACATTTGCCAATTTTAAAAACCTAACCACCCTTAGTCTTACAGGTTGTAAATTGATTGGAACATTTCCACAAAAGATCTTTCAGATTAGAACACTCTCTGTTATTGACTTATCCTCAAACAACAATCTCCAAGGTTCTTTTCCAAACCACTCACTGAGTGAATCTCTTCATAGCATTAGATTAAGTAACACAAAATTCTCTGGAGCATTACCTAACAGTATTGACAACTTGAAGTATTTAACTGAATTGGATCTTTCTGTTTGTCAATTTAATGGAACACTTCCAAATTCATTGTCAAACCTCACACGACTCAGATATTTGGATTTGTCATCTAATAGTTTTACTGGTCCAATGCCATCATCTTCTCACATTGAAGGATTGCAAAATCTTGTTAGCATTGACTTGAGTTATAATTCTATCAATGGAAGCATTCCTTCAGTCATTTTTACACTCCCATTATTGGAAAATATTTTGCTTTCATTCAACCGCTTCAGTAAACTTGAAGAATTCACAATCATGCCATCCTCCATTTTAAACACCATTGATTTAAGCAGCAATGATATATTAGGATCTTTTCCAACATCTATTTTCGAGCTTGGTTCACTTTCTTACCTTGATCTTTCCTTTAACAAGTTCATTGGATCCCTACAACTAGATAATTTTTTGGAATTCAGAAATTTAACGTATCTAAATCTTTCATACAACAACTTATCAGTAAATGAGAATGTTGCAAATGTTGATCAATATTGTATTCCCCAAATTAGCAGTTTTTATTTGGCATCTTGCAATTTGAAAACTTTCCCTAGTTTCTTGAGAAACAAGTCAAGATTAACCGTTCTAGACCTTTCACATAATCAAATTCAAGGAACAGTGCCAAACTGGATCTGGAAGCTACAAAATCTTCAAATCCTTAATGTTTCTCACAATATGCTCACTGATTTGGAAGGACCATTACAAAATATCACTTCCAACTTGGTAGCCCTTGACCTTCATAACAACCAGCTCCAGGGGCCAATACCTATTTTTCCTACAAATGCTTTTTATTTGGATTACTCAATCAACAAATTTGGCCCAACTATCCCACAAGATATTGATAACTACTTGTCTTTCACAACTTTTCTTTCTCTTTCAAACAATAATTTTCAAGGAAGAATCCCAAATTCCCTCTGCAATGCTTCACTTCTTCAAGTGCTTGATATTTCCTTCAACAGCATTTCAGGAACAATTTCTCCATGTTTAATGACAATGACAAGTAAGCTTGAGGCATTAAATTTGAGTAAAAACAATATCACTGGCCCTATACCAAATATGTTTCCAGCTTTTTGTTCCATAAGGACATTGAACTTCAATGGAAATCTATTAAATGGACCAATTCCCAAGTCTCTCTCTAACTGTTCATCATTAAAGGTATTTGACATTGGATCAAATCAAATTGTTGGTGGCTTTCCATGCTTTTTGAAGAATATACCAACACTAAGTGTCTTGGTTTTGAGGAATAACAAATTTCATGGTTCCATAATATGTTCACATTCGCAAGCAAATAAGCCTTGGAAAATGGTTCAAATTGTGGACATTGCTTTCAACAATTTCAATGGAAAACTACCAGAAAAATATTTCACAACATGGGAAAGAATGATGCATGATGAAGTTGATAATGAATTTGACTATATCCACACGTGCGAGAACCAACATTCATATTATCAAGATAGCGTGACAGTTACAAGTAAAGGTCAACAAATGAAGTTATTAAAAATTCTTACCATCTTCACAACCATTGATTTCTCAAGCAATCATTTTGAAGGACTAATGCCAGAGGATCTAATGGATATGAAAGCACTCCATGTTCTCAACTTTTCAAACAATGCTTTCTCTGGTGAAATTCCATCAACTATAGGGAACTTGAAACAGTTAGAGTCCTTGGACTTCTCAAACAACTCTTTGGTTGGTGAAATTCCTGTGCAGTTAGGAAGCTTGTCCTTCCTTTCTTATTTGAACCTCTCCTTCAATCATTTGGTTGGAAAGATTCCAACAGGTACTCAACTTCAATCATTTCAACCTTCTTCCTTTGAAGGAAATGATGGGCTATATGGTTCTCCATTGACTGAAAAACCAAATGGTAAAAGGGTGGATGAGCTTTATCCACAACCTACATGTAGAAAACTAGCTTGTTCAATTGAGTGGAATTTTTTAAGTGTGGAGTTGGGATTCATTTTTGGACTTGGAATCATCATTGGTCCCCTCATGTTTTTGAAGCAATGGAGGATAAGTTATTGGAAACTTGTGGACAATATTCTTTGTTGGATTTTCCCTTGGATGCATTATGAATATGCAAACCATAGAGAACAAACAGACAAAGTTTTAAGGTGGTAGTAGTGGCAATAGTGATTAATGAGTGTGATAATTAGTAAAATTATGTTTTCTATTTCAAACTCTGTTGTTCTTTATGTATACTTCTTTGTGATCATATTAGTAAAATGGTATTCTATGAGAATTGGACACTAGTAACTGTCATTAGTGTGACAATCACAATAAAATAGCTATTGATAGTGTTGGTTAAGTCTATTACTGCCAATCCATTGATTGGGATGCAACAAATTTGAGAAACTAATACTAGAAAGACTTGTGGACTTGATCTATCACAATATTTTCTCAACCTAAATCCCATCATCTTTTGAAAATATCAAACATTTTGAATCTTTGAATGTCTTAGTATCTCTTCATCATTTGCAAATTTTTAGTATCTTTTGAGTCTTTAATTATTTTATTTATCATAGGTTTTAGACGATTTTAGAAATTATTTGAATAAATTGCTGCTTTGTAGATCTTTAATTGGTTAGGTGTTTATGCTTTTCAATTTCTTCATTAACCAAACAATTCTTGTTGTTTGTTTTAGTTCATTGGTTTCGTTAGGCAAGTTGATCGTTTGAAGTAAAATATTACCGCAAAAGTTTTGGAGTTGTTGATAATGTTGTCTAATGATACAAGAATTCATGATTACTCTCATTTTTTGTTTGATTTATGCAATTGATGAATATTTTGATTTAGACTTGTACTCAATTCGTCAAACTTTACATTAATTAATCATTATTAAATTGAATTTGGGATTGTTTCGCAACTAAAAGATGGGTAATAATAATCGGAAATTAAGATTCTTTTCCATAAAAATATTTACGGTAGGAATATGGAAACATGGTTGTGTTCTTCAAAATCGTTGTTCTTAATATTGGACTAATAATTAATCTCCTAAGGAGTTATGAATTTTTATTGGGTACAGGGTTTGAGTCAAGGATTTGTCGTCAACTTTTTGAAAGTTTTACCCCATACTCCCCCTTTTATATCTATATCCCTACACATTTTTTAAAATACCAATAATACTCTGTCTATTTTTTACTATTTATGTAAATTTAAAGTATTTTTTTTTACCCCTTCAAAGATTTCCGGAGCTCGAAAAACAAAGATTCCCGAAAAACATGGAAAAAGTTTTCCGAAAAAAATGAGTATTTATAACTACCGGAAAACTTCCCTACAAGTTTTCCGGTAGTTTTTTTTTTTTTTTTGCCAATTTTTTTTTTAAATTTTTTTTTATTAATTTTTTTTATAGATATGGATAATCCGCTGGTACTATCTAATAAAACATGTGTTGATACTACCAACGTTTTTAACACATAACAAGTATGAATAATTATAATTTGTATCGTAAAAATCTATTATTGTCATTAATTATTATAATTTATTTTATATTTTATTTCAGATATTTGATACACAAGAAGCTGTTGTGAATTGGGCTAGAGAAATCGGTATCAAACACAAAGTGACTGTTATTATCACAAGATCAGATAAAGAGACTGGAAAAAGAGGGAGGAAAAATAAATTAATATTAGGTTGTGATAAAGGAGGAAAATACAAGGGTGTTGATAGTTTACCTCGAATTTCAACAAAAAAGTGTGGTTGTCCTTTCAAGCTTAGATCAAAACCATTAAAAGATGGTTCAGGATGGACAGTAAAAGTAATTTGTGGAGTTCACAACCATGAATTACCTGATACTTTGGAGGGACATGCATTTGTTGGTCGTTTAGATGAAGAATAGAAAAAACATGTACACGACTTAACAAAATATAATGTTGCACCGAGGCACATATTACTGTCATTGCAAGACCGAGATAAGAACAATGTTACTCAAATCTCACAAATATATAAACAGAGGAGTATCATTCGATTGAAGGTGAGAGGTCATAAGACAGAGATGCAACATTTATTCAAGTTAATTGAAGATACAAAATATGTGTATTGGAATAAAAAGCGGGAAAACTTAGATGTTATGAAAGATATTTTTTGGGCTCATCCAGATTCGGTGAAGTTGTTGAATTTGTTTCCTACTGTGTTAATTATGGATAGCACCTACAAAACCAATAAATACAGAATGCCATTACTTGAAATTGTTGGTATGACATCAACAGAGATGACATTTGTGGTTGGATTTGCTTATTTGGAATGCGAGCGGGAAGAAAACTTTTGTTGGGCATTAGAGAGGCTAAAAGAATTGTTTGTTACACAAAAAAAATGTTGGAGCAAAATGCAAGCAACATGTCTTAAAGGATAGACAAGAGTTAGTATGGAATATGTGCAAAGACGTTATGTATTCCAATGATGAAAAGGAGGATATCATGCGCTTGCAGATGTTTGAGCAGTCATGTGTCGATTGTAAAGTGTTTGTCGATTATGTGAAAGAAACTTGGTTGACTCCTCATAAGCAATGGTTTGTTGAAGCATGGACAAATCGAGTCATGCATTTGGGAAACACAACGAGTAATAGGTATGACATCTCACTGTAAAAATTCCATTTTGTAATTTTACTATATATTGTTGGATTGCTCCACGGTGACAATTTACATGTAATGATAGGGTTGAGTCAGCTCATTGGAAACTGAAGTTAATATTGGAAAATAGCATGGGTGACATGTGTAGATGTTGGGAGGCTATGAACAACATGATAAGGTTGCAACATAAAAAAATCAGGGCCTCATTTCAGAAAAGTTTTTATGGTGAAGGTCGGGAACACAACAATCCATTTTATTAGAGATTGAACACATTTGTATCAAAAGAAGCTAAAACACGTATTGCTGAAGAATACGAGAAAGTTGAATCGGTGGGTACCGACAAATCTGTATGTGGGTGCTCTCTCAGAAGCACATACGGGTTACCCTGTGCTTGTGAATTGGCACAATATAAATTAATGGGCGAACCAATTCCTTTAGATTCTGTGCATATTCAATGGAGGAAATTAAGCATGGAATGTGAACTCACTCAAGACACAGAAGATGGATCAGAGTTAAATATGTCTGTTGAGATGGATGCCTTGTGGAAACGCTTTCGATCACTTGATGTTATAGGAAAAAAGGTATTGAAGAGTAAGGTGCGTGAACTTGCTTTTCCAACTACAAGTTCAACGTGTCCACCACCTGAAAAGGTTTAAACCAAAGGATGGGTGAAGAAGAGTAAGTCTAAGAAGCCGGATGGATATGATGTATATCGAGACCCTTCTTACTTTGAGCATGTTAATGCAACATATTGTGAAGATCCTACTTCCCAACCATCTCAATCATCAAAGAAGAGACCTTGTCTTTCATCAAATAAACAACCCTCTCAATCATCTCAATCATCAATACATTTGTTCCTGAGACAATTTCCTGATGTTATTCAACCATACATTGATGACATAGTTAATGTGATAGTAGATGGAAATTGTGGCTATCGCGCTATTGCATCACTGCTTGGACACGGTGAGGAATCTTGGTCTTTGGTCCGCCATAGATTGGACCAAGAAATTGCTTCTCATATAAGTCCATATGATAAACTGTTCCCAGGATGCATTAAAGAAATTAGAGATTCGTTGAAGATAACAGACTTAGGTGTTCAACCGATAGATAAATGGATGTCCATACCTGATATGGGTTACGTGATAGCGATAACATATAATATTATTATCGTCACGTTTGGTCAGACATTTTCTATGACTTTTTTTCCCTATGAGGGGTTCACATTCAGGATCGACAAAAAATGATCGTATCATATGCATTGGTTTTGTCGACGCAAGTCACTGGGTTCAGGTAACACTATATTATTTTCTTAAGTAATGCTTTTTTTTAAAATAATAAAATTATTTATTATTTCAATATATTTTGCAGTTGAAGATGAAAGATGGATTTCCAATGCCAAATATTGCACCAGGTTGGAAGCAATATCGCCACGATGAGGCAACTTCTTGGGCAATAGCATATACTGGGCGTCTACAACATTGGGGGTATTTAATACGCAATATGTCATGTGTTAGACAAGTTTCACTAAAAGAACCCATAGATGTCATGTCATTAGATGATGATTGATTTTATATAAACTACAATACTTTAAAAACATATATAAAATCATTTGTTATTAGTTCATTTTAGTTTTCTGTCGTTGTATTTTATCTTGTATTTTAATTAGTTTACTTTCGTTAAATTTCATTATAAATAATATAAAATTAACGAAATATAATTAAATAATACTAAACAAAATGAAATAAAAACAAACTAACATTAATGTTTAGAAAATCAATGTTTACAAAACAAACTAACAAGAAGTCTACTAATTATTGTGACCACGAGATAAATACAAAGCTCTATAAAAATAAGAATACAAATCATCATCTGGGTGAGCTTCATGTGCCTCCAAGCCCTGCTGTATACGATCACCAACCTGCTGTAGAATAGATGGCTCTGATGGCTCTGAACTAGTAGCATCTGTGAAGGTGCAAACACGAGAAGGGGGGGTTGAATTGTGTTTGACTTAACTTGAATACTTTTCCTGTTTTAATACTTTCAAAACAAAACTTGATGTATAATTAAAACAGAGTTAGCAGCGGATAAAAACAAAAATAAAAACTCACAGATTTTATACTGGTTCACCGTTAACGAGGCTACGTCCAGTCCCTTCGCCTTGAAGGATTTCACTAATTCAAACTTGAATTACAACCTTGCTACTGACCCTCCAAGTCAGTCTTCTCAATAGTCTAACAATCCTAGACTTCTTGAGGAAAACACCTGTCTTCAGCCAATCTGACAACACCAGATTGTAGAAGAAACCACACCACTATGAATCTAATTGCTAAGTACTTGCTACCCCTACTGACTCCCTCAGCTTGTAGACTTTACTTCAACAAATTAGAGTTGACACAGTGGAACGAAAACAACAAGAGTACTTGCTTTAAAAAACTGAGACTCACAATTGACTTATATGAAAATTTGAGAGTGCTTGCTTTTGAAGTGTATGAATCTTTTGTGATTTTTGATGCTGAGTATTCTGCCTTGAGCCACCTTTTATAGATGCAGATTTGGGCCTCTTCCAAGCATAATTTCGAGCTGAATCTTGCTGGATCTCTTGCAAAAATAACTTGACCAATTGGGCTTTATTTAAATAAAAAACATATCTTTTTAAGCCTTAGATTTCTTTCATAAATTAACTGGCCAATCAAATCCTTTTATTGCTTCCCGCCATAGCTTCTGACTTCCATGCTACTCCACTTTAATTTATAACAAATCTTTTATAATACTTTGATAAAAATAACATAAGATCTTCACCTTTAATCCCCATGATCAACTCTGCACCCTTGGATCTTCATGTGATATTCCACAACTGGACCAGCCGAATTGATATGCTGTGATCCTCTGATTTCGGCCATTCCTAGACCACTCTTCCTAACCCTCTGATCTTTTGATTTCAGCCTTCCCTGGACGCGCACCTGATATGCTAAAATCCTATGAATTCGGCCTTTGCTGGACTGCACAGTCTGTCCCTCTGATTTCGGCCATCACTGGTCTAATTTTCTTATCTGGACCATCACTGGACCAAATAATTATTTCTGAACCATTGATCTGGAAGTTTTTACTCTGATCTGGACAGATTCTGGACTTTGGTCTGGAACAAACTGAAATTAACTTGAACAAAAAATATTTCAGTCTGGACATTTTACCTTTAATTTTGGACCAGGTCTGGATTGATCCTGGAACTCATTTCTTTTGGTCTGGACTTAGTGCCATTCCCTGAATCATGCTATCTTATGATCTGGGCCAAATCTGGATTGATCCTCTTGTTCTGGACTCATAAACATACCTTCTGGTCAAGTTTGGAACAAGTCTGGACTGTGTAATTTTTCACTGCCAGGCCATCTTTTGGTCAGAATAACTTCTAGAATAAAATTGATATTTGATTTCTGTTTGTCTCTCCTTCTGGTATGCTTTCCAATGGTATGATCCATGTTTCATTCTGATTTTATTCCTTCTGATCTGGGCCATCAAAGATATCTTTTGGTCATGTTTTGACATTCTTGGAGTATCTTCTGGTCATTCCAGAATTCATTTTTCTGGAATCCTTTTATCTCTGCTTCTGTTTCCTTCAGTTTCTGGGGCATTTAACTTAATAATTCAAAGTACAAAATAAGTTTACATTGAGTACATTTGTAAGCATCAAAATCCTAAGTACTTAGAACCAACTTGGTTCCAACACAGCGGTGGTCGGTGCACTAAAATCCGGGACCTGAGGTACACCTTCGGGTCGCACTAGCAGTGGATGAGACACCCGGTAGAACCACTCCAAATATCCTTCCCGACACTCAGATGGATACGTAACTGGATGGATCCTGTGAAATAACTCCGTCACAGGAGTGACATATCCCATCCATTCCACATCTGCATCATATAATCTAGCAAGATCTGCAAGTGGCTGTGGCGGAATATGTTGAATATATCCGAACTGTATCAAACACCTCTCTGGCATGTACGCCACTACTGTGGTACATATGACTTCAGCAGGTGTAGAGCATGATATCATCAAAGGGAATGACATCCCTATGATTCTCCCATGGTCTCCATATGACTTCAGCAAGTGTCAGTGCGTTAATCATATGTCTGTACTCGGGGATCTTGTGTTTGCCTTGTTTTTAGCTCCATCTATTCATCCGAGCAAAGCATCTAAGATCAGCACCCTGGTCACCTCTATTACAAATATTTGGAAAATATTCGTATATCCAGCACTGTTGCAAATAAAATTAAATAAATTAATGATAAACATACAAATTAATAATTTAAAAATAATTAAAATATTTAATACCTGTAGTAGTGACATATAACCATCTAACTATTTGGTGGCATAACAGCAGACATCCGAGAGGTAGTCATAAAGGACTACGAGTGCACCAGTACCCCAGGCATATGCACCTGTACCGTCCAAATCTCTGAATAAAGGGAGGTACTTCGCATCAATAAGAGTATGACTCTTATCTGTGAAAATAGTACTCCCTACTAAATTCAGCAGATACGCCCTGGCAGCACAATCAAATCTCTCTGCTTGGCACTGCCTCACGAATACCTCCCTCAACCATTCCAGTCGGTAGTGCGCCCCTCTGGTCTTTCTGGTCTCCTCCCAGATCTCTTATGCAGACACTCCTAATAAATTAATGGCGAGATGACATGCCATTGTTCTATCTGCATCAGGTGGTGTGTAGAACTGACCCCTGACAGGCAATCCAAGAAGATTGGCAACATCATCCAAAGTAATCATCATTTCACCGAATGGCATGTGAAATGACGATGTCTCAGAATGCCATCTTTCCACAAATGCGGAAATCAGGTTGTTGTCTATCTTCTTCAAACTACCCCGTTGTAATGGGGCCAATCCCGACAAGGTCACCCAGTTCTCGATGACTCACGGGAGTACCTGCGGCGTAAATTGTTGCAGCTTTTTCCCATGTGCAACAATTTTCAGCATTGGTCGCTCCTGTATACAAAGAAAATATATGACATTAAAACTAAATATAGAACAAAAATAATAATTAATTAAAATATTTTTAATGCACCATATATAATAATTAATTTAATATACCTCACCAAATCATAACCTAGCTGCAACATGCTGATCGTATCGTGTAAGGACAGACAAATCATATGGTCCTCTAGGATACTGCGTCCCCTGAGGTCCATCATGTCCCTGCTCCGTATGCTCTCTCTCCTCCTCCTCATGTACTACAGGAGGGTCCTCCTGCTGATGCATAGTAACATCAGCCTCCGGGATAACAAATAAACAAATAAACTTCACTGAGTTGATAAAGGGATCTAGAGCGCACTATGGTATAGCGTAAAGTAGGAAATTCAAATTCTAGTTGCTTCTTATAATTGTTAACTAGATTTCAACCTGGAAGGAATATGGAAAATTCAACTAATATATAATTTGCGCGCTTGCACAGATGTAATTTGTAAAATTTTATTTAAATATAAATTTTTGAAAAAGTTTAAAGGTTTATAGTGTGTAAATGTATCAATATGATTAGAAAAAAGTTTAAATATTTATAACGTTCTTAGTTTATAAGAATAGTGGTTGAATAATAAAAAGAATAAATGAAATAAAAACAATTGAAAAGTTTGTAATAAAATGTGATTTTCACTATTAAATATATGATTAAGAAAAATATGAGTAACTGCTTGTATACACAATTAAAAAAATTAAAATTTGTAATAAAATGAGTGATTTTCACTCTAAAATATAAGATTATATACAATTAAAAGAATAAAATAAAATATGAGCGACTTTCACTCTAAAAATATTATTAAAAAAACACGAGTGATTATTTGTATACATTTTATTTTGTTTTAAACATTCAATCACTATAGAATACTTTTTTCCTATAAAAAATAGAATATATAATTTGCAAGCATTGATTTGAGATATATTTTTAAGCACTGATTTTTATATGATCATTATTTTTATTTTTGTTTTACTTTTTATCTTGAGTACTATTATTTGTTTATTCTTTTTTGACTAATTGAATGAACTACTATATCTTAAATTTTATGTTTCATGTCTCATTCCCACTTAAACTTCTGATAACTAATTTTTAATTAGAGGTGTCGTGCCACATGTTTCTTTCAAATATATTTTGATTTAACTATCCTTTTTTGAAAGTGTATATAATGAACAAACTCAAAGTACAATTTTTTTACGACAAAAAAACGAAATATTAATGTGAATGATAAGACATCACTACTTGATTTTGATTATTTTTGCCGGTAATTTATGGTTGCTACATTTTAATTATTAAAATATTATGATGTATTTATATGCAATAAATTAAAAAAAGTAAATGACAATTAAATCAAGTTTGTAATGAGAGTTATATTTTTTATTGTTGACTTTTTAATTATAGAGATATAGACAAAAAGATAGTAAAATAAGGAATAAAAAATGAATGAATTCTAGATGTGTAACATCATACTATTAGTATAAATTATGTGGCAAAATTTGTGTTATATGACATATAAAGATGTGATGTGTCAATATAATATTTTTTGGGTTTATTTTAATATATTATACTAATTTAGGATTGCTTCCCAACTAAAAGATGAATAATAATAATAATAATAATAATCATCATCATCATCAGAAATTAAGATTCTTTTCCATTAAAATATTTGCGGTAGGAATATGGATACATGTAGGGGTGTACATGGGTGCGGGTCAACCAGCCAACCCGATCACCCAACCCAACCCGATTTTTACGCGTACCCAGTAGGAATGGAAATGGGTAGGGTTTGGGTAGGGTAGTATAATACCCATCCCCGTATCCGCAGTTTAAAAAAATACCCGTACTCGCAATTTAAAAAAATACTCGTGTCCGTGCTCGTACCCTCGTGGGTATCAACTTTAATACCCGTACCCTTGCCCTTTGGGTACTTAAGTGCCCGTACCCATACCCATTACCCGCACTTTAACAAAAATATATCGATATATAATCGCTATTGTTGTGATTAAATTTAAAAAATTGGTATAGGTAGAGCATATGTAAATTGGTATGGACAGAACATCATGTAGCTTGATATGTGTATAGGGACTAAAATTTATTTATTTTTTCAATTTTTTTAATTGTTAAAATAGCATTTTTTTAGTAAGGGCCCAATTTTTAAGATTAGAATAAAACCTCCAAAATCTATTACTAGCATATTTTCGTGATGATTTATTTATATGTTTATTTTTTAGAAGAATCCGAAAATTATGAAGTGGAAGACCTAAATTTATTGATTTGCTTGGAATAAACAGAAGAGGTAGAAAGACATGAGATAATAGAGAGTGAGAGAGATAGTAGATAGAGATTGGAGGGGAGATAAAGATGCATAACAAAGTAGAGAGACATATATGTATTTAAAAAAATCATGTATTTATAAAATATTTTTTCAAACAAACATGTTTTCTTGAAAATCATGTTTATGTCCTTTATGGTAATTTTGTAGTTTTAAAAAAATCATTTTTATAAAATTATATACAAATAGGTTAAAAATCATTTTACAAAAATCTCAAAAAAATAACCTCTAAATTATTTAAAACAAAAATAATTTTTATTTAAGCTCAAATAAACACATCCAATAATAATAATAATAATAAGTGCAGGGTGGGGCGGGGTATAGTACCCATACCCGCACCCATACCCGTTTAATTTTGTAGGTAATTACCCGTCCCCATACCCATACCCATTATGCGGGTTTTTACCCTATCCATGGCGGGTACCCACTGGGTTTGGGTCTAATTGCCATCCCTAGTACCCAGTTACTTTCGAGTCCAACCCGACTGACGCAGTCGGAAATCGCAAAGGGTTAGCAAGCGCTAATCCTAAAAAAAGAACAAGTTCTGGAATCCACCAGAGAAGAGAAAAACTCTCAAAATTAATTATTTTATTAAAAGATACCCTTTTGTTACAGCATAGAAAGTCTTTAAATAAATAATAGAAACCCTAGTACGAAAATTAGGTAAAACAGAAAAGCCCTAAATTAAAGGAAAAACTAAAGCGGCTGTAAAACAGAAAAGCCCGAAATTACGGGAAAACTAAAACGACTGTTTTGAGGCCCAAGTCGAGCTCAAAACGGTTCTGGAGCCCATACTTCATGGCATAGCCATGAGTTGTGTTCGTGGCGCGATTCCCTTTTCGGAAAGGTATAATAATAGGCAATCTGACACCAGACAATCTTTTTCTGCATTTCCCCGCAAAACCATTTCTTCCTCGATTCTTGCAGCGAACCCTCCTACATCAGTCTCCTCCACCTCCAAAGAACTCGACCCCGAGTTCATACCAGTGTAAAGGGCAGCATCCTCATGGAACTCATAAATATCAGCTACATTAAAGGTTTTGGAAATATTCATGGATTCAGGCAAGTCGATCACATTAGCGTTGTCATTGATCTTCTTCAGTCTCCTTAACGGCTTGCACATCCTTGGCCATACTTTCAGCTACAGTACTCACCCCATTAGCCTTGGGTAGTACCACCAGATCAACCACATGCCGCGGTGGAGAAGTATAAACCAGAGAGAAAGGCGATTTTCCTGTAGCTGAGTGCACTGCACTGTTGTAAGCAAATTCGACCTGGGGTAAAGCCAGATCCCACTGCTTTGGCTTATCCCCGCAAATACTCTGAATCATGTTCCCCAACGTTCGGTTGGTGACCTCTATCTGCCCATCAGTCTAAGGATGAGCTGTAGAACTCCTATTCAGTGCAGTACCAAACATCGGCCATAGAGTAATCCAGAAATTACTGAGGAGCTTGGTGTCTCGGTCTCATGTGATGGACCTGGGGACTCCATGCAAACACACAATCTCCTTGAAAAACAATTTGGCTATGTTGGATGCATCCGCGGTCTTCTTACAAGAAATAAAGTGTGACATCTTTGAAAACCTGTCAACCACCACAAACACAAAATCTACTCCTCGCTGTGTACGCGGTAACCCCAATACAAAGTCCATCGAAAGATCTAACCAGATATCATCAGGAACAGGTAATGGCATGTAAAGACCAGTGTTCTGAGGCTGACCCTTAGAAACCTGACAAGTGTAGCAGCGCTTGACGATAGCACCCACGTCACGGCGTAGATGAGGCCAGTAATACCGTTCCTCCAGACTGGCGATGATTTTGTTTCTCCCCAAATGACCTCCAAGACCGCCACCATGCAGATCTCGAATCAGCTTCTCCCTCAAAGAAGAATTAGGAATGCATAGTTGATTCCCCTTGAACAGGTAGCCCTCTCAAATATGAAAATCAGCGCTGGGATGCTGATTTGTACAATTGAGCCACAACTCCTTGAACTCAATATCAGACTCATATAGTTCCTTCAGCAACTCAAAACCCACAATCTCCTGAGCTAAGGTAATCAATAAGGAAGCTCTCCTACCTTGTTCTGGGCGCCTGATTTGTGATGAATGATAAATGGGAATTTCTGCAGAAAACTCACCCAGCGAGCATGCATCTTGTTTATCACCTTTCGACTATGGAGGAACTTCAGGGCAAAGTGGTCAGTGAACAAGATAAACTCCCTCTGAATCAAATAATGCTCCCATTGCCTCAAAGCTCGAAAGACTGCATAAAACTCCTGGTCATAAGTGCTCCACTTCTGCCTAGCATCGCTCAGTTTTTCACTAAACAAAGCCACTGCTCGCTTCTCTTGTGAAAGTACAGCACCTACCCCTACTCCACTGGCATCACACTCCACCTGGAATATCTTGTCGAAGTCAGGTAAAGCGAGAACTGGTGCCGTGCAAAGCTTCTCCTTGATTATTGCAAAGCTCTGCTCTTGTTCAGGTTCTCTCTGGAATTTTCCATTCTTCAGACACTCGGTGATAGGCGCAGTAATGGTGCTGAAGTCGCGCACAAACCTCCTATAGAAAGTAGCTAGGCCATGGAAACTGCGTACTTCCGCCACAGTCTTAGGTGTAGGGCAGTTTTAGATAGCACTCACCTTCTCTTCGTCCACCTGAATCCCATCTTCACCGACAACAAAACCCAGAAACAACATCTTGTTGGTACAGAAGGTGTGAAGGTGCAAACACGAGAAGGGGGGTTGAATTGTGTTTGACTTAACTTGAATACTTTTCCTTTTTTTATACTTTTAAAACAAAACTTGATGTATGATTAAAAACAGAGTTAGCAGCGGATATAAAATAAAAATAAAACTCAATTTTTATATTGGTTCACCGTTAACGAGGCTACGTCCAGTCCCTTCACGTTGAAGGATTTTACTAATTCAAACCTTGAATTACAATCGTTCTACTGACCCTCCATGTCAGTCTTCTCAAACAGTCTAACAATCCTAGACTCTTGAGGAATACAGCTCCTGTCTTCAGCCAATCTGACAATCCCAGATTGTAGAAGAAATTTCAACACTATGAATCTAATTGCCAAGTAACCTGCTACCCCTTCTGACTCCCTCGGATTGTAGACTCTACTTCAACAACTTAGATTTGACACAATGGAAATAAAATAACACGAGTACTTGCTTCTTGAAAGCTGGAACTCACAATTGACCTCTCTGAAAATTTGAGTGTTTGCTTTGGAAGTGTATGACTCTTTTGTGATTTTCAATGCTAAGTATTTTGCCTTGAGCCTCCTTTTATAGATGCAGATTTGGGCCTCTTCCAAGCTTAATTTCGAGCTGAATCTTGTTGGATTCTCTTGCAAAAATAACATGACCAATTGGGCTTTATTTAAATAAAAAACATATCTTTTTTAAGCTTCAGATTTCTTTCAAAAAATAACTGGCCAATCAAAACTTTAGTTGCTTCCCGCCACAGCTCCTGAATTCCACAATACCTCACTTTTATTTTTGTGACAAATCTTTTTAATACTTTGATTAAAATAAATTAAAATCTCCACCGTTAATCCTCCTGATTAAATCTGGACCATTGGATTCTTCTGCGCTAGTCCACATCTGGGCCAACCTAATTGATATGCTGTGATCCTCTGATTTCGGCCATCCCTGGACCACACTTCCTAACCCTCTAATCTTCTGATTTCGGCCATCCTGGACTTGCACCTGATATGTTACAATCCTCTGATCTCGACCATTACTGGACGACACATCCTGACCCTTTGATTTCGGCCAACACTGGGCCATGGTCTGATCTTCTGATCTCGGCCAACACTGGGCCAAATAATTAATTATGAACCATTGATTATGGCCAACACTGGGCCATGGTCTGGACTTGTTTTGGATTTAACTAAAATTAAATCTGGATAAGTAATATTTCAGTCTGGACATTTTACCTTTGATTTTGGATCAGGTCTGGATCAATTCTGGAAATCATTTCTTCTGGTCTGGACTTAGTTTCATACCCTGAACCATGCTATCTTCTGATCTGGGTCAAATCTGGATTGATTCTCTTGTTCTGGACTCATTAACTTATCTTCTGGTTGAGTCTGGAACAAGTCTGGGCTGTTTTAATTTCTCACTGCCAGGCCATCTTATGGTCAGAATAACTTCTGGAATAAATCTGATATTTGATTCCTCTTGGTCTGGACAAACTCTCCCTCTGGCAGGCTTTCCTCTGGTATGGTCCAGGTCTTCTTCTGACATTGCTTCCTTCTGATCTGGGCAAGCAAAGATATCTTCTGGTGATCCTGGAGTATCTTCTGGTAATTCCAAGATGCATTTTGGATGCATCTTCTGCCTCTGCAAACTTCATTTTCTGGTTGTATTTAATGTAATAATTCAAGGTACAAAATAAGATTACATTGAGTCCTTTTGTAAACATCAAAATCCTAAGACTTAGAACCAACTTGGTTCCAACAGAAGGGACATTAGAAAAAGAGAAGGAAGAAGAATAAATTCAAGGAATCTGATGACGAATCTGATGACGAATCCTACTATTTTTGTATTTTTTGTTTTTCTCTTTACAAATTACAGAAAGTAAAACAAAAAATAAAAGACAGAAAATAAAATTACAAGAAATTTAAAAACTCCTAAGATGACTACTTGAGCTAGTCAGATATGGAGGTAATGCTGAGATGCTTCTTGATGAACTCGAACCTATCTTCTGGTAATGCTTTGGTGAAGATGTTAGCCCATTGATGATCAGTGTCCACAAACTAGATGCTTAAAGTCCCTTTTTGAACATGGTCCCTAATGAAATGGTGTTTTATTTCAATGTGTTTGGCTCTGGAGTGTAAGATAGGGTTCTTGGTTAGGTTTATAGCTGAAGTGTTATCACATAACAAAGGGATATTGGTTTCAAAGATGTTTTAATCTTCAAGTTGATGTTTCATCCAGAGTAACTGTGAACTGCATCCTACTGCTGATATATACTCAGCTTCAGCTGTTGACATGGCAATTGTGCTTTGTCTTTTGCTTGACCAAGAGATCAAATTATCACCTAAGAAAGTGCATTTGCCACTTGTACTTTTCCTTTCCAGCTTGTGTCCAGCATAGTCGGAATCACAAAAACCTTTGAGTTTGTAGGTGGGGGTTTTCTTGTATAACAGGGTAAGGTTGGTGGTTCCTTTAAGGTATCTTAAAATTTGTTTGACAGCAGTTAAATGGGATTCCCTAGGGTCAGCTTGAAAACAGGCACAGACACAAACACTAAACAAGATGTCAGGCCTAGAAGCAGTTAAATAAAGAAGGGATCCAATCATACCTCTGTATGTTTTCTGGTCTACCTTTTTGCTGGTTTCATCTTTCTCAAGTGAGCAGGTTGGGTGCATCGGGGTGGCCATAGGCTTACAGTCACTCATCTTGAACTTTTTAAGAAGTTCTTTGGTGTATTTAGATTGGTGAATGAGTATACCTGATTTACCTTGATGAATCTGAATTCCCAGGAAGAACTTAAGTTCTCCCATCATGCTCATTTGGAACTCTTTCTGCATTAGGTCAGAAAACTCTTTGCACAAAGTGCCATTAGTGGATCCAAATATGATATCATGAACATAGACTTGGATAATCAGAATATCATTTTTAACGGATTTCCTAAATAGTGTATTATCAATCTGGCCTCTATTAAATTCATTCTTAAGAAGAAAGTTACTAAGTCTGTCATACCATGCCCTTGGTGCTTGTTTTAAACCATATAAAGACTTTTTAAGTTTAAAAACATGGTCTGGAAAATCAGAGTTTTCAAATCTAGGGGGCTGTTTGACATAGACTTCCTCACTTATATAGCCATTTAAGAATGCATTTTAACATCCGTTTGATACAACATTATATCATGATTAGCAGCAAATGATAAAAGAATTCTCATTGCTTCTAACCTGGCCACTGGAGCAAAAGTCTCAGTGTAGTCTATACCTTCCCGTTGACTGTATCCTTGAGCTACAAGTCTGGCTTTGTTCCTTACCACTTCACCTTTTTCATTGAGTTTGTTCCTGAAAACCCACTTGGTTCCAATAATGTTTTTGTTTGGTCTGGGTACCAGATCCCAAACATCATTCCTTTGGAATTCATTCAGCTCTTCTTGCATTGCAAGTATCCAACCTTCCTCTGCCAAAGCCTCATCAACATTGTTTGGTTCAATTGTTGAGAGTAAACCAAACAGACTGGTTTCTCTACTTGATGATCTGGTCTTTAAAGGTTCTATTGCACTGCCAATAATGAGAGATTCTGGATGTGAAGACTTGTACTTCCATCCATTCTGTCCCTCTGACTTGTTTTTAGAGTCAGCATGTTCTTCTTCATCTTGATCTTTCTCAGATTCTGCTTCTGGTTCAGCTTTTGGTTCCTGTGCCTCTGGTTCACCTGCAATTTCCTCATCTTGCTTTGACTTTTCAGAGTTAAGCTATTTATCATCAAACTTAATGTGGATTGATTCTTCCACGATGTTAGTTTCTTTGTTAAACACCCTATAAGCTTTTGATCTCCCAGAGTAGCCAATAAAGATACATTTTTGAGATATAGAATCAAACTTAGCTAGGTTGTCTTTAGTGTTCAACATAAAACAGATGCAACCAAATTGCTTAAAGTAGGAAATATTGGGTTTCTTACCTTTCCACAGTTCATAGGGAGTTTTATTTAAGATGGACCTGATATAGACTCTATTCTGAATGTAGCAAGCTGTGTTGACAGCTTCTGCCCAAAGGTAGGTGACAACCTTCATATCATTCAGCATGGTTCTGGCCATCTCCTGCAGTGATCTGTTCTTCCTTTCTACCACTCCATTCTGTTGAGGTGTTATGGGGGATGAGAAGTTGTGAGAGATCCCATTCTCATCACAGAATTCTTCAAAAAACTTGTTCTCGAATTCACCTCCATGATCACTTCTGATGGTTATTATCTTAATACCCTGTTCATTCATAACTGGCTTACAAAAAGAAATAAATACTTTGTGAGATTCATCTTTGTTCTTTAAAAATTTTACCCAAGTCCACCTTGAGTAATCATCAACAATCACAAAACCATATTTCTTGCCACTGAGAGAAGCTGTTTGAACAGGACCAAACAGATATAAGTGAAGCAGTTCGAGTGGTTGAGAGGTAGAAACACATTTTTTTGTTTTAAAAGAGCTTTTAGTTTGTTTACCTCTTTGACATGCTTCACACAGAATCTCAGTTTTGGAACTTACCTTGGGAAGCCCTCTTACCAACTGGAGTTTGCTCAGTTCGGATATAAGCCTAGGGTTTGCATGCCCTAACTTTTTGTGCCAAATCAGATTCTGTTCACTCACAGACAATAAGCATTTAACCTGTTGCTTAGCAAGACTAAACAGATCAATTTTATAAACATTATCCTTCCTAGTGCCGGTAAATAAAACAGTTCCATCAATTTGACTAACAGCTTTGCAAGTTTTTTGATTAAAGATAACATCATAGTTGCATTCACTTAATTGACTTATGCTCAGAAGATTATGTTTTAGCCCTTTAACCAACGGAACATTTTTAATAGGAAGGGGAGAAGAAGTGTTACCAACAGTTCTTGTACCAATAATCTGACCTTTCTGGTTTCCTCCAAAGGAAACTTTGCCTTAATTCTTCATAGTCAGATCTAGAAACATAGATTTGTCTCCTGTCATGTGTTTGGAGCAGCCACTGTCAAGATACCAAGTTTTGTGTTGCTGATCAGATCTTGCCTTTTCTTTGTCAGAATCTAAGTTAGAGTCAGACTCAGATTCAGACTTAGCTTCTGTTCGAGCCATTAGAGCCAGTTCTTCTTCTGGCCTGTTTGAGCAGTTTCCTTGATTCTGCTTTGGTTGATACCCCATGTTCCTCTGATGATTCTGGGACGTGTTTTGATTCTGGTAAGTTTGGTGAATCGGGTGGTTCTGATGAATTTGGTAATTCTTGTGATTCTGGTACTTCCTGATCTGATTCTGGTTCTGGTTCCAGTGTTGATTCTGATTTTGGTTCCAGTACTGATTCTGGTTCCAGAGTTGATTATAGTTCCAATTTTTGTGCTTCTGATACTAATTCCAGTTCTGGTTCTGGTTCCAGTTTCTGTGCTTCTGATATTGGTTCTAGTTCTGGTTCTTGTTCTAGTTCCTGTTTTGATTTTGGTTCCAGTTTTGATTCTGGTTCCAGTTTTGGTTTTGATTCTGATTCTGGTTGAGTTAACCAGACCTTCTTCCATCAGACTCAGATTGCCTTTGTCTTGTTGTAGCAGGAACATAAACCTTCTTCTGCTTGTGCATAGCCAACATCCATTGTCCAGGCACCAGTGTTGGTGTCTCCTTCTGGTTGCTCAGAATATCTGCAACATAGACAATTTGATCTTTTGGTACCCAGAACTGATTGGGTCCATGTTTGTTAGTCTTAACAACTCTCTGATCTTGTTCAGATCTTACCATTGGACAAGATAGTTCAGAGTGACCTTTCTTAGCACAACCAATACATAAAACATCAGAATGAACAGCTTTACTTTCAGTAGTTGTTTCTGTAAAACCAAGACCTCTCTTTCCAGAGTTACTATTTCCATAAATCATAGATGCATATTTACTTCTTTCCATGAAGTTTTGAAAAAATTGCTCATGCACATCAGATTTACAAACACTTTCAGAAGTGGAACAAATATTACTTTTGAGAGTTTGGTTTTCAGACTTGAGTCTTGCAACTTCAGTTTTAAAATCTTTGTTTTCAGTTGCATACTCAGAATTTCGATTCTTTAAAACTTGGACTTCTTTGGTTAGATTTTTCATATCTTCCCTAAGAGTTTTCAGTTTTAAAGACATCTTATTATTTGCATTTAACAAGTCTTTTAAAGTTTCAATTAGTTCAGATTTAGAGAGATTAGAAAATACCTCACTATCTTCATCTTCTGATCCTGTTCCAGAGCCTGAGCTGTATCCAGAACTTGAGTTGGTATGAGCCATCAGAGACAAAATTGCTTCCTCTGATGTGCTTCCAGACTTGCTTGAATGACTACTTCGTTCATTCTTCCTTCTGCCTGCTTTCCTTCCTAAAATTATGCCTTTATGAGGTCCAGAAGCAGACCTCATGTGTGCCATCATTGCTTTTTCTGCCTCTTCTTCATCAGACGATTCTTCTTCTGATTCTAATACATCCCAGGCAGCCATCAGACCCTTCTTTCTGTATCTGGAACTCTTCTTGTGTTGTTTGCCTTTTCCAGATTTGGACATTCTGACTTGATATGTCCAGGTTCATTGCATCCATAACAGATGATGTTCTTCTTGTCAGATTCTTCCTTATCTTTGCTATTATGTTTTTTCTTGCAACCTCTTCTCTTCTTGTTTTCCTAGATCTTAACCATTCTTCTGTTTCGACTTCAGAGCCAGATTCTTCTTCTTCTTTGGTTCATCTTCTTCCAGTTCTATTTCATGAGAGCTGAGTGAGCTGATCAGGTCTTCAAGTCTTAAGTTATTCAGATCTTTGGCTTGTTGAACTGCAGTAACCATTGGTCTCCACATTTTTGGAAACTTCTTGGAATCTTCTTGACATGATCTGTTGTTGTGTAGCTTTTCTTCAAGACCTTCAGTCCAGATATCAGAGTCTAGAATCTGCAGAACATTCCATCAATGTTTTCATCATCTTCCATCTTGAACATCGCATACTGTTTGACCAGTATGTTAGCCCTTGCTTCTTAAACCTGCTGGGTTCCTTCATAGGTCAGAACTAGACTGTCGAATATGCTCTTTGCTGTTTCTTTATCTGTGCATCTGTCAAATTCCTTGAATGTGATGGCATTGATCATGATGTTTCTGGACTTGTGATGAAGTTTGTGTAATCTGCTCTGATCTGGTTTCATATCATCCATGTCTAGTTTTTTAGTTGGATCTTCTCGATCAGTAGGTGCAGTGTATCCTTTGACTATCATCTTCCATAGTTCAGGATCTTGAGATATGACAAATCTTCTCATTCTGTCCTTCCAATACTCAAACCTTTCTCCATCAAACAGTGGTGGTCTGTTGATGTTGCCTCCCAATTCTTCTCTGGATTCTGCCATGTTGAACCCCTTGGACCTTTCCTCAATCACTGTTAAGTGCTCAGCCTTGAACCAGGCTCTGATACCAATTGAAGGTGCAAACACAAGAAGGGGGGGTTGAATTGTGTTTGACTTAACTTGAATACTTTTCCTGTTTTTATACTTTTAAAACAAAACTTGATGTATGATTAAAAACAGAGTTAGTAGCGGATATAAAATAAAAATAAAACTCAGAATTTTTATACTGGTTCACAGTTAACGAGGCTACGTCCAGTCCCTTCACCTTGAAGGATTTCACTAATTCAAACCTTGAATTACAACCGTTCTACTGACCCTCCAAGTCAGTCTTCTCAAATAGTCTAACAATCCTAGACTCTTGAGGAATACAGCTCCTGTCTTCAGCCAATTTGACAATCCCAGATTGTAGAAAAAATTTCAACACTATGAATCTAATTTCCAAGTATCTTGCTACCCCTTCTGACTCCCTCAGATTGTAGACTCTACTTCAACAACCTAGATTAGATACAATGGAAAGAAAATAACACGAGTACTTGCTTCTTGAAAGCTTGAACTCACAATTGACCTCTCTGAAAATTTGAGTGTTTGCTTTGGAAGTGTATGACTCTTTTGTGATTTTCGATGCTAAGTATTCTGCCTTGAGCCTCCTTTTATAGATGCAGATTTGGGCCTCTTCCAAGCTTAATTTCGAGCTGAATCTTGCTGGATTCTCTTGCAAAAATAACTTGACCAATTGGACTTTATTTAAATAGAAAACATATCTTTTTTAAGCTTCAGATTTCATTCAAAAAATAACTGGCCAATCAAAACATTAGTTGCTTCCCGCCACAACTTCTGAATTCCACAATACCTCACTTTTATTTTTGTAACAAATCTTTTTAATACTTTGATTAAAATAAATTAAAATCTCCACCGTTAATCCTCCTGATTAAATCTGGACCATTGGATTCTTTTGCGCTAGTCCATATCTCGACCAACCTAATTGATATGTTGTGATCCTCTGATTTCGGCCATCCCTGGACCACACTTCCTAACCCTCTGATCTTCTGATTTCGGCCATCCTGGACTTGCACCTGATATGCTACAATCCTCTGATCTCGGCCATTGCTGGACCACACATCTTGACCCTCTAATTTCGGCCAACACTGGGCCGTGGTCTGATCTTCTGATCTCGGCCAACACTGGGCCAAATAATTAATTCTGAACCATTCATCTGGAAATCTTCCCTCTGATCTGGACCAATTCTGGACATGGTATGGATTTAACTAAAATTAAATCTGAATAAGTTATATTTCAGTCTGGACATTTTACCTTTGATTTTGGATCAGGTCTGGATCAATTATGGAAATCATTTCTTCTGGTCTGGACTTAGTTTCATACCCTGAACCATGCTATCTTCTGATATGGGTCAAATCTGGATTGATTCTCTTGTTCTGGACTCATTAACTTATCTTCTGGTTGAGTCTGGAACAAGTCTGGGCATTTTTACATTGAGTCCTTTTGTAAACATTAAAATCCTAAGACTTAGAACCAACTTGGTTCCAACAAGGTGCACTTCTTCAAGTTCATGTATAACTGGTTCTCTTGCAAGACCTGTAGCACTTGCTTCAAATGCCCTAGATGATCCTCCTTGGTTTTGCTATAAATCAGAATATCATCAAAGTAAACCACCACAAAAGAGCCAGTAAAAGGACAAAGAACCTGATTCATTAGCCTCATGAAAGTATTGGGGGCGTTGGATAACCCGAAAGGCATGACCAACCACTCGTAAAGGCCATCCTTGCTCTTGAAAGCCGTCTTCCATTCATCTCCAGGTCGAATTCGGATATGATGATAACCACTCCGTTAATCTATCTTCGAAAACAACTTAGACCCCGATAACTCATCAAGCATGTCCTCCAGACGAGGGATGGGAAATCTATACTTGATCGTTATCTTGTTGATGGCTCTGCTGTCAACGCACATTCGCCATTGATTGTTCTTCTTAGGGACCAAAAGCACTGGAACTGCACATGGGCTCATACTCTCTCTAATGAACCCTTTCTTCAGTAACTCCTCAATCTGTTCCCGCAATATCTCGTTCTCCTTGGGACTCATGCGGTAATGAGGTAGGTTCAGCAGGCTAGAACCTGGAATTAAATCAATCTGATGCTTAATATCTCGCATAGGAGGCAAGTCGTTGGGTAGCTCATCTGAGATCAACTCCCCAAAATCCGTCAAGATTTCCTGCACCTCTTTCGGTGGTTTAGGCTCCTCTTTCATAGCACTCAGCAAACCCTTGACCACCACTGGGCAAAACCACTCAGTTTCCGTGAAGGCTTCAGTCAAATCCTGCGTCATAACAAGAAAACTGGACTTCTCCTTCCATGTTCGTCTATTAAAACCAGAAATCGGGGCCATAGCTATCTTGTGCCTTTCCCAGATGAACATCATCACATTATCTCTGCCTCTATACGTGATATCATTGTCATACTGCCAAGGTCGCCCCAGTAGGACATGACACACATCCATATTCAGAACATCACACATTACCTCTTCCTTGTAATGCCTTCCGATGGAAATAGGCACCTTGCAAGTCTTCGTCACCTTGATCTGCAAACCCTTACTCACCCAGTCCAAAGCATAAGGCTTGGCATGCGGTTCTGTCGGCAACTCTAGGTATTCCACCAGCTTCTGGGAGACCAAGTTCTCTGTACTCCCGTTGTCCACGATCAGATTACACACCTTATTTTGAACACCGTCAACGAACTCAACACCGTCATACTCGTTGCCTAGTTCCTCTTCCTCAGACTCCTCATTCAAGACTGCAGTCGTTCTCCTGGAAGGGCAAACATTCGACTTGTGACCCTGCCCACCGCAACGGAAACATTTATCTCCTGTCGGTTTCGTGTATGGGTTGGCTGACTTCTGGTTCGCCCTCTTGTTGGGCGTAGCACTACTGGTTCCACTAGTTCCTTTTGTCGAGGAGTCAAAAATCCTTAGCAGCAACACTATTATCCTCATCACCAGCAACTTCAGAATTACCCTGCGAAGTGAATATGTGGAAAGATGAGAAATTTATGGGGGATTTCTCCATCTGTTCCGCTTTCAAGGCTAGCGTAGAGGCCTCTGTCACGGTCCAGACAGTTTGCAGACCCATCTTCTCCTGTATCGACCCCTTCAAGCCATTAATATAGCGAGTCACCTTCTGACCCTCAGTTTCCCCTAGTTTGTTGCGTTCTGAGAAACGCAGGAACTCTGCTGTATAATCGGTCACGCTCCTTCTACCTTGAACGCAATCGATATACATCTTGTACAGAATCTGCTCATAATCTTCAGGCAAGAAACGCTCCAGTATCAACTGTTTCATTCGCCTTCACGTTCTGATTGGCGTTTTCCTCTGGTGCTGCCTCTGAACAACAAGTTTATCCCACCACACAGCAGCGGTACTCTTCAATCGAATTGCCACCATCTTCACCTGCTTGTTTTCTGGCACTCCCATCACGTCGAAGAACCGATCAACTTCAATCTGCCATTCCAGAAACTCTTCAACCCCCATAGTTCCATAGAACAATGGGATGTCAGCCTTGACTCTGTAGTCGTTGCAATTCTATTGATTATCAAAACCTTGATTCTCCTCCTGGATCTCTTCTTCGGAACAAGAGTTCGATTCAACACGAGCCTGCAAGCCTCCATGTGAACGCCTAGGTGGTTCGTCTCTCCTGCCTTTGTCCCTCCTATTATTGATGGCGTTCACTTGAACTTGTAAAGCCGCCACCTGAGTCACATCTGCGTAGTCAAAGCAGTAAGGGCCGCGGTAAAAGCCGCAGTGATACCCTCGATGTCTGCTCTTGTGACTGGTTGATCTCCCATGGCTGTTCAAGCTACGAAAAGAAACAGGAGAAAGCCTGCTCTGATGCCACCTGACGCAGTCGGAAATCGCAAAGGGTTAGCAAGCGCTAATCCTAAAAAAAGAACAAGTTCTGGAATCCACCAGAGAAGAGAAAAACTCTCAAAATTAATTATTTTATTAAAAGATACCATTTTGTTACAGCATAGAAAGTCTTTAAATAGATAATAGAAACCCTAGTACGAAAATTAGGTAAAACAGAAAAGCCCTAAATTAAAGGAAAAACTAAAGCGGCTGTAAAACAGAAAAGCCCGAAATTACGGGAAAACTAAAACGACTGTTTTGAGGCCCAAGACGAGCTCAAAACGGTTCTGGAGCCCATACTTCATGGCATAGCCATGAGTTGTGTTCGTGGCGCGATTCCCTTTTCTGAAAGGTATAATAATAGGTAATCTGACACCGGACGATCTTTTTCTGCATTTCCCCGCAAAGCCGTTTCTTCCTCGATTCTTGCAGCGAACCCTCCTACATCACCGACCCAACCCGTTGAAATCCGCTTATATTTGGTTCGGGTAATGGGTTCAACAATTTGAATCTGTCGACCGTAGATCCGACCCAGTAACTAGTTATAATTTTTTTTAAAATTTGTTTGGTAGTCTAGGGTTTCATTACTCTTATAGTTTTTTTTTTTTTTTAATTTTGTTTGGTAGTCCAATAGGTTTTGTTACTTTTCTTCTTCATATTTTCAGCACCGTCGTCCACTTTCTTCAGATTTAAAAATTGATTTACGTTTATTTTTGTTTATTCTTTTAATCATTTGGTGTGCTAATGAGATTGTGTATTGTATTTAAAATTTTAGAGTTGTCTGAGTTAGTTTCAATTGATGTTGGGGTGAGTGCTGCTGAACTTAACACAATCATTACTACATCTTAAGGTACTTGTTATTGCTTTGTTTCATGCATATTTTACTTATTTATGATTTCTCCTTCTTTATCTTTTCACTTTTATTATTGATATTTGGTTTTGCAGATTCCGAATTCTTCCCTTCCATAATTTGATAAACTTGTTAGGTGCTTGGACTTGAAGTTGACATTGATGATAATTGATAAATTTTCATATTTTATTGATTTCTTGTTGTTGAATTTATTTATGCATTTGAAGATTGTTGGATTTATTTTTGTGTGTGAGAGGTTGTTGGCTTTTTTAAAGAATTGAATTATGTGATTGAAATTTTATAATTTTTGAGACATTCAAGTATTAAATATATTTTCATTCAATATATTTTTCCGTAAAATAAAAAACATGTTATTATTCATGTATAAATCGCCAGAACTTAACCCAACCCAAATATAATCGATCGAGTATTGGGTTTTGTCAAAACCCGCCCAACCCAACTCACGTACACCCCTAGCTACATGGTTGTGTTCTTGAAAATTGTTGTTCTTAATACTTTGACTAATAATTAATCACTTAAGGAGTTAAATTGGATTTTTATTGGGTAAAACGGTTTGAGTCAAGGATTTGTCCTCAACTTTTTTCAGTTGATTTGAAGTTAATAACAAATAAACTACATTGTGTTGATAGAGAAATCTAGACCGCACGATAGTATAGCGTAAAATAGGAAATTCAAATTCTAGTAGCTTGTTATAGGAAAATTAGATTTGATACATCCACATTTTGACTTATACCCTCCCAAAATAATGAAAATCTAGAATTACCCATTTGAATTTCATTCCAACTACGGTTAAAAAAATTTACTCCAAAATCTACCCCCCTCAACCAAATTTCTGGTACGTTAATTTTTTTTCAAAAAAATCTGGTATGAAAATTTAACTACCGAAAATTTCATTTTGCCAAATTTCTAGAAATTTGGTGATTCGAAATTTCCGATATGTATTTTGTACTACTGAAAATTTGGCAAAATGAATTTCCGGTAGTTATAATTTCTGGAAATATCAAATTTCCAGTTTTTTTTTTGTAATTATTTTTTTTAATTGTTTTTTCTAATTTTTTTCTTTCAATTAGGAATGGAGAAAACACCATCATTATGTATAGATTTGTTTGAAACATTTTCAACTAATCAGATTTTTGAGTCACGGGAAGCAGTAATATCATGGGCAAAAGAGGTTGGCCGACAAAATCGAGTAGCTGTTTTTATTACTCACTCTAATGTAGAGACCGGAAAGAGAGGAAGAAAAACAAAATTAATTTTTGGTTGTGATAGAGGTGGAACATATAAGTCAAATAAAAGTAAGTTAGAGACTTCAACTAAAAAGTGTAGTCCGTTTAAACTTAGATCGAGACCATTGAAAAATGTTGAGGGATGGATTATTAGTGTAATTTGTGGATTCCATAACCATGAGTTAGTAGCTACTTTTGAGAGTAATGCATTTATGGGACACTTAACCGAAGAAGATAAGAAACATGTTGACGAGCTGACAAAGTACCACGTTCCACCGAGACACATCTTGTCATCTTTGAGAGATCGAGATAAGGAGAATGTCACTAATATCTCTCAAATTTATAAGTGCGGAAGTACATATAGGAAGAATTTGAAAGGGCCTAGAACTGATATGAAACATCTGTTGAAGTTACTTGAAGCTGAGAAGTATGATTGCTGGAGTAGAACTCATGGAGATAACAACGTTGTGAGGGACATGTTTTGGACGCACCCAGATTCTATAACTTTGTTGAACATGTTTTCTCTTGTATTGATCATGGATAGCACCTACAAAACCAACAGGTATAGGTTACCATTGTTTGAAATTGTTGGTGTTACTTCAACTGGGTTATCATTCAACGTTGCATTTTCTTATATGGATTGTGAGCATCAAGAAAATTTTTGTTGGGCATTGGAGAGGTTAAAAGAGTTGTTTGTATCAAATACCTTATTTCCTCAGGTGATCGTGACTGACAAGGAACTTGCTTTAATGAATGCAATCGAAGTTGTATTTCCATCTTCAACAAATTTACTTTGTCAACTTCATATTAACAAAAATGTTGGAGCCAAATGCAAACAGTATATATTAAAGAAAGATATGCATGAACCCATTCTTGATTTGTGGAGGAAAATTGTTTATTGTTCTAAAGAAAAGGAGTACGAGGAACATTTGCAAATGTTTGAGCAAGCATGTGTCGATAATATTATTTTCTTTGACTACGTCAGAGACACATGGTTGACTCCTCACAAGGAAAAATTTGTTGAAGCATGAACCAATCGAGTATTCCACTCAGAAAGACACACAATCAGTCTCCCTATCAATCTTTAGATAGGAGTTTACACTTCACCTTTTAACCATAAAAGGATTTTTTACAATCTACTCAAACTATACTCAATCACTTACAGTCTTGAGTTTTACACAATAATAATGAGATTGTTTGTTTACAATCTAAGTTATCTCAACTCGTGTTTGAGATTAGATTCTTTACAAGAGATTCATAATAAGTAAAACAATAGAATGAATTAAAATAGATTTGACTTTCTTGAGAATTTGGAGAATTTCAAATATGTGAGTGAGTAATTTGATCAATTGATTAGCACTTGAACTTCTGCCTTTTCCATGAGTATTGACCTTCCTTTTATAGGCTTGAGAGAAGTAAATGAAAGTCAATAGAGTCGTTGGTAGTGCTCTTGTTAGGCTTGACCAGAGCTAATATTTCTGAATATAAATAATCCAACTTTTGACTGTTCATGAGTTCTGTTTTGACTGGGCTGTAATTTTCGTTTTTGATAAGATTTTCTTGAGTTCTAATGATCTGTTAATGCTTTAGATAAGTGATGATGACATTAGCTTGAACTGGAGTCTTGATCATGTTTAAAACAGATTGGAACAGATCATGATCAATTGTTGCAGAAAGCTGTACTGAGGCTGCTGGAGATTGATGATCAATCTGGACTCGAGTTTTAAGTTTCCTGGAGATTGATAATCAATCTGGACGATTTTCTGATTATACTGGAAACTGTCTTGATGCCTTGCCTTTCTTCAAGATTTTTTATTAGTCTTGACAATCACACTCTGGAGACTGTTCAGAACTGTTTGGACCAGCTTGATTCAAAGTCATTTTCCTTTATGATTCGAATGTCTTCTTTGATTAGAATGGATCCTATTTGTTCCTAGTCATGTAGTGATAATATTAATGTAAATTCCAGAGACAATATCTTCATTTAATTGATGGAGATTGACTGATCTTTATGCTATCATGACCATATTTGAACCTGGAGAACGTTCTTCGTTTTCCATTTTTTAGTCAAGAATGTTCTTTGCTGATTTCTTTGCTTTTCTTGAAACCTATCTTTGATTTAATACACTTAAAAGCACAGGTTAAATTAACATAATATTTAGAATCATAATTAACGATCTTAATTAACCGGTGTTTATTTTCATCAAAACTTTAAAATGAGAATTTGTCTTAACAATCTCATCAAAACATCATTTTCAAATTGAAAAATTATTTATTTTTGTAATGTACTCACTGGCAAGTAAAAAATTAATCTATCCAAATGATTCTACATTATCAAATCATATGTCATATCAATTAAAACATGTAGACTAAATGGGAGATTTAGTTACCCTATATTTACCAATTCACGAAATTAGTCGACCTATTTTAAAATTTGACAGTTTTGGTCATTCATTCTAAATGAAATCGCAATAAAACTCTCTAAAAACTTAACTTTCAACTTCATAAATTTTTTATTTTTGTAATTTAATTAATGACACATGAATAAATAATGTATCTAGATTGTTCTATATTATTAAATCGTATGTCACATCATTTAAAATATGTCAAATCATCTTTTTAGTTCAAAAATCTGACGGAGGAACCAAAAGTATCAACTTTTAAAATAGAAAGACCAAATGAAAATAAAGAAATCAAAGTTGTAATTAAACCTAAAATTTAAGTACAATTTCATCTTAACTTAATATATCAAATGTTACCGAATAAAGCACGGGTCAATATCTAGTCTATTATGAGAAAAGAAACTCTTAAACCATTCATTTGTCATACCTAAAATCTATTCTCTTTCTATTCTTCATATAGTACACAATTTCATTTCATCTATTACATTTCATTTCATCATAAAAAAAATTCAACAATAAACAAACATTAATAATAGGTCACAATGCAATATACATTTCTCTATTATTTATTTATCATTTATTAAATGTGAATTTATTACGTAACTATTTTTAATATAAGTCCAAATATCTATCTTTTTTTTTCTTGGCTAAACCAAGATTCAAGAAGACACGATATCACAACCTTTAGATATGAACAATTGTTTACGCTAACTTCTTCTCCAATTTGAATATAGCAAAATTGTTTTTACGGTGTTTGATAAAATGCAACTGATGTTTATATTAGTAACTGACTTTGGTATATTTTTCTCCTTCATGACCATCTTTTTCTTCCATATGGGACTGCTGACCATAAGAAATGTGTGTTCCATTTTATGCCTAATATTTAGTTACATAATTTTTATGTTATCTTTTATTTACAATATCACTGATACAAAAAATTTAATTTATTTAATTTATGTCGATGCCAATGATTCGTAAATTTTGCCTCCTTTCAATCACTTCTTATTAGGCCATTTTCTCTTATTTTTTTAAACCATAAGATCTTGATAGTTCCTAATTTCCATCATCCAAAGTAGATCCATTGTTACAATGCATATTTTATTTAGAACAATAAATCAACTGGACAATGTTTGGAATTTATACAATTCTTGGAAAATTAATGTTTCCGTAATAATTAAGGAACAATAATAACCACACATTTGTCTACAAGACAATTTGAAACTTCTAATCCATGTTTTTAACTTTACTTTCTCCAAATCGAATTTCAATATTTCCGTTTGCGTTATAATTGTATCATGATTGACATTATATTTGTTGTTTTTGGCTCATATAACTCAACAAAAAAGACCCAACATAAGAGGCATGTGAGCTGGAGATGAACATATTGAGACTACAAATTAGGTTTTAAGAAAATATTTTAGATTTGTCACAAATTTGTAAATTAGTATTGCATTCCGACAATTCAAGTTTACAAGGAAATAATTATTTCCTCCATTTCATTTTAAATGTCTCATTTGTCATTTCTTTTTGTTTCAAATTATGTCATTTTACAATACCAATACAACATTAATTACTTTTTTTTGCTAAGGCACTGTTTGGGAACACCAATAAGCTAGCTTATAGCTTATTAAACTAGCTTATAAGTTTGTTGTATTAAAATAGATGTGTTTGGTAAACAAATTTTTTTACCAGCTTATAGCTTACTCTCAGACGCTATTTTAAGTAGCGTTTGAGCTTATAGTTTTTTACATTTTCTGTCATTTATAACCTTATTATATTATTTTTATTATTTTTTATTCTTATATAATACAAAATATCTACCCCACTCACTCACCACTCTCTCACCCACTAGGTCATATGTTCAACATTCTCTCATTCACTAGTTCACATGTTCAACATTCTTCTCGATGAACAGTCTTTCTTTAATTTCTTGCCAAAATAACTAAATAAATAAATAAATTTTCATGTTATTCATATTACAAAAAATTGATTAAAGTATGTATTGCATTAATTATTATTATTTCTTCATATTCTAATTTATCATTGTGATAAAGTTAAATTCATTTTTTATACTAAATTGTAAACAGTAAATGAATTGCACTGTTTTTACGATTACTATTTATACATATGGAGTTTGCTAAAATTTTATAGAACTTTTCAAATTTATATTTGTATTATAATAAAAAAAAGAAGTAAATGATGTAACACAAAAAAGTAAATAAATTGCATGGTTCTGATTTTTATTTCAAAGTTTTGTTGTATTTTTTTTT